>JARKHS020030908.1:0-66649 GCA_030143305.2 Amblyomma americanum
GTTTATTGGTCACCTAATTGAGTCTGTTCTATCTGAATGTACGTTGTACTGAATTCACAGTAAACAGAATTCAATCAATTGCAAAGATAGGAAGACCAACCAAGCATGGCAGATTGGTACGTTATATCCGAATATCAGTTGTAACGAGGTTATACTGTATATAAGTTTTGCACTACTTGAGCAACCACTGCCTGAATTTCGGTTTTTTCATGTTTGCCTACTACAGTTTTTTTTTGCAGGAACTGGGCCGGGGCCTTAGGCTTTGTACTGTGACCTCATGTGTCCTAAAGTGCCTGATAAAAGAGCTACCTTTTGACTTCTGTGCAGTTCTCTCTGGACAACATTTGGAGCTTCTTGTTTGGTGTGCCACCTGGCCATTCAATCATGGCCCAAGGGGACATCAACTTTGAGCTTGTTGTGGTACTCCTCGCCATGGTGCGCTGCATCCTCAGCCAGGTATGCCAAAAATTTACTTTAAGAAGAAAGACTGCACTCGTAGAGCACCATTTCTGAACTTGCAAATGTTGTGCGCTTGGGTCTGATTGTGCTTGTTTCGTCATTGTCAGTTATTATGCTATTCACTGCAAGTTCACTCCGTTCCATGCAGTTACTCCTTCTTTCACACTAGCAACACTGTCATCGGGTCCCTTGTGGGTAATGTGTGTGTGTCAGCTTTTTTATCTTTCTGTTTGTATGTTGCTTGAGACAGCAATAGCAGGCTGTATTGGCTTGAACCTCTTGTTGCTAGGTGCTGAAACAGCATTACAGTAAGTTGTACATATTTTAATTGAGCCTCAACTAATGATTTCTCTTGATAGCTTCGGTAACATACTTCTTTTTTCTTTTTCCCTTTGTCCCCCTTTCAACGCGCAGCCACGAGGAGAGAACGTATCCGGCGTAGAGGAACATCCTGTGACACTCATCCAGTTTCTCATGTACCTCTATAATAACCGACAAGACTTCATGAACATGTGCATGAGCTCAGACATTCTGTGTGCCTTGTCAGCCACGCTGTTTCCATTTGCAAATGGTCTCAGTGAAGTTGCATCTCCAGCAGATGATTTTCAGGTGAACTAGAATTTTTAATTTCTGTCCACAGCTCATTAAAACACTGAAGTAGTTGTTCATTCTGTTTTCATTCTTGCTAATAATAAGTGCTTTATTTTCTTTTGTAATCATTTCTGAAGTAAGAAACATTATGTCTCCCACTGTTCTTAGCTTTGCAAAGCCCAGACCATGAAAACGTCAAATGAAAGTTCCGAATTTCTAGGTTCCTGTTAGTGGATTGTTAATGATTCCTTGATTGTAGAAATGAAGTCATGGCGGAATTTAAAAAAAATTAAACTAGTAACTCATTTCAATGTTATATTATTTTGATGTGAGTGGAAGTTCGTGTCATCTTGATGAAGCATATCTTATACCTCCTGTACTTGTGGCAGCTGATACTGTGACTGCAATTTGAGAAGCATCTGGGAATGTCATTTCCACACACTTTGAGAATTCAGTAATGTTTTCTTGGATAAAAAGAAGCTGAATGACACTACTGTCTGCATTGCATGCCATATATCGGCCATTTACAAAACTGCCATTGTGTGCAGTTGCTTAATTGAAGCACAGTAATTTTCTGTAACAGTTGAGTTTTTTTCCTTCAATATTGGTTTAGCATTGCTTTCCTTAAATTGTTTATTTTTGGGTTGCATGCCATATAGCCTGTGTGTTATACTTTACTCAGCCTATTTATTATGTTTCCCAACTAACTGTTCCCACACTTTTCTAGATAATATCGAACCCCAAGTGCTCGGAGTCTAACGCAGGCCTGTCAAAGCATCCAGCACGAAAATATGTCATGGACTTCCTCAGAGTTATTGTGGTAGATAGCCTTTCCCTGGCTTTTCCAACAAAACAAGCTCCTGTCATTGACCTTGTTTTGGAAGTAAGTGTCATGCATGAACATCAGATTTACTTGTGTTGAGTTTTGCGAAACTGTTCTACTATACATCACATAGTACAGTTTGCTTATCTTTCTAATTATGAAAATTGTTATCAGTGGTGCATAAATGCCTTTCTTTATAGCTAATATGGGCTTTTTTAAACCCATAAAATGAACAACCGTTAGAAATGAGTGACTTTGTTGCATATTCCAAGGAGCTGCACCCCCTTTTCATGGTTAGAATATGTTGAAACCTGAATTTTTAATTTCAGGCATTTCCAAACCATGCAACTCTGAACCAGCAGAAGGAATTTGTGACAGAAATCTTGTCATCACTCAGAGAGCATCTTTTGGCAGCTGATGTGCTACTTGATGACCAGACAGCTTTGCCCATAACAGCTGGTGGCAAATACTCAAACATTCCACCGAATGTTTTCTACCTGACATCCTGCTTTGTTGACAAGCTTTGGCAAGGTGAGCATGCATAGTTTGCATTTTGTGTGGCCGGTTAGTGTGCTGGTGGAAATTGTACTTGCTGTATGCCCAAAACTACACTGTTATATACAGTCGAACCTCACTTGAACAGTCTGTAAAATATGCAGTTTTGTTCGTAACATTGAAGTTTCTCTACATTGAAATTCCTAGCATGCTAATAGCCTTCCAAAATGTGTTGCAGATCGCTAATGGAGAAAACCTTTATTTGTGGTGAAAGTGGTCCTTCTGCTCTTTCTTCACCATCAACAACAACATTACGCGTAGTTCTTATGCCCATTTGGATTGCATTTTTTCTTGTTCATATTGCGAGCTCATTAGCCGCCTTGGGACGTCTACTGCACTAGGCATCTCACAGGTGAAGAGGATGATGCACGTGTTTTGAGTTTGGGTCTTATGTTATTGTCATCCTCTCCTCTTGTGAGATCCTGAGCATGCCGCTGACATGACATGTTCCGTTGCGCTGCTGTGGCCTCGTGGGAAGGCCAGGAGAGAAGGAGTAAGGAAGGCCATTGGCACTGCCAGAAGACGGTGCTGACAGAAGACCACGCTATCAGAAGCCACATGTTTTACCACCAGACCAGAAACATGCGGTAGTGATGCAGGCAAGGATAGGCCTACAGTTAAACCTGAATGTAGCAAATCTCCATATAGCAAATTCCTCGATATTCAAGTTTCTCATTTTCCCAGTGGAGTCCCCATAGAAGCGTGTGTATTTGAGAGCTCCACGTAACGAGGGTGTTGTAGTGGTTGACCTTGATATAACAAACTCGCTAAGTCGACTGTTTACTAGCAAGTGCAGAGTTACTGGAAATTTGGCTAAACCACGCAAAATTTTCTAGACTGTAAAACAGATTGCGGCGTTGATATCTGTCACGCGTTGGGAGCGGGGATGGTGGAGAGCATCGGTACACCAACGATGCGAGGCGAAGAGTTTGTTCCTGGGGCAACAGTGGCAGGCAGACTTGAGAGCGGGAACACGCACGAAGCAGATGCCTTTGTGGCCGGTCTAGCTGTAGCGGCAGTGATGCGTCCGACTCCCCCACCTGCTCTGCTTTCCACGCCCCACTCGTAGCCGCATTGTGCAAGCCACAGTGTAGGTGGCAGCAGCTGCTGCTGCAGTGGTGCTATCAGCACGATCGCAAAACGTTTCTGTGCGTTAATGACCTCAAAGAGGAGGGGGGTGTTACTTACGGTAAACGTCTTCAAGGTGATTTCACAAACATTTATTTAAATTATTTCTCATTTTGGTTTCCGTTCTGCACTGTCCTTCCGAGTCTTCACGCGGAAACTGCATATAACGAAAGCCTGGATGTAGCGAAAAATTGCCGACTTTTCTTCAGTTTCATTATAACCAGGTTCAACTGTATTGCTAACCCAACAGAGCTAATTTACGCTGCAAAGAGGTGGTCCACATGCTGCCATAAACGAACGTACGAGCTTCAGAGCTTGCACAACAGAATATGCAATACTCACGGACATCAGAAACTAAAACGTGGCGACAAACCCTCAATTGGGATGGTTCCCATACTGTCACGTATGTACAGGTAGCTCCATTGTGAAAGGGAACACATTTTTCGCTCTCAACTAATGATTACTCCGTCAGTATGAGTGACAACCGCTGTTTTTCCTTTTTTCTTCCTGTGGACGAATAATGCCTATTTGTGTGCAGACTAACTATTTCTTGCCACATCCTCCTTAGACTCATCTGCCATATTGGCTCAGTCCTTAGGCCACTCGGCTACTGAGCCTAAGGACCCGAGTTCAATCCCGGCCACAGAAGCCACGTGTCGAAAGGTGCCCGTGTGCTGTGCGATGTCAGTGCACATTAAGAACCCCAAGTGGTGTAAATTAATCCGGAGCTCTCCACTACAGTGTCCCGCATAGTGCATATGTCGCTTCAGGATGTTAAATGCCACTATTTACCATTTTTTTAACCTCCTCAGACCCAGAGTGGGAATCGTTTTTTTGTTCAAACACTCTGGATTTTATAATTTAAGTTATAAAATTTGACTTAGATACCATATTTTTGTGTATACAATGCGACCATGAATATAAAGCGAGGGGGGAATTAGAGACCTCATGAAAGTAAAAAAAAAAATAGATATATACTACGATTATAACGCGATCTTGGCCTGTTCAAGCCTGTTTGACCTCGTTTGTTTTGTTGCACTCCCAGGACTGGTCAGATGTTTAGGGGAAATGTACAGCCATATGGCTGCACTTGGGTGAACGCCAATAAGTAATTGCTCTCTTATTGCACTCCCAGGACCATATTGCAGGTCAAGACATTCTGTGTTTTTTAATTTATGAATTTTAAATTTCTTGTATGCAATTTTCTTCTCTCTAGGTATGTTAACAAACATTGCATTGTAAAAATTCAAACCCAAAATGGGTGCTTTGTGTGAAAAAATTTCTAAGAATGTCTTGACCTGTAGTATACCAGTAGCAATGCAATCAATGTTTAACCAGCTTTCTGCTACCCTTTTTTAACTCTGCAGCCTTTTCAAAAGATTTGGGGGAAAAATATGTAGTACAAAACAATTTTCTAGAGTTATAACAGTGAAATTTTGTGAGAGTGGTCATAAAATTATTTCTAATATGCTCAAAAAATTTCATGTAACTAGACTGAGGCATAAAAACATCTTTGCTGAGAGCCGCATTCTCCCTTATTAAGTGTTTAAAAGTGCTTCAACGCCTGTGGGAACACGTGTGAATCTGCTTGCTATTTTGGCGCTCTCTATATAACGTAGTATTCACACTGATTCTAGTCTTTTTGAGAGCTCGTGAAAAGAATGGAAATGACACGACTTGAACCATACTCACTAATTAGAAGCATAATAGAAACCGAAAAGAGCTTTTTATGGCACTATACCTGCTTCCATGGCTGCCATGCCTGCTTCCATGGCTGCCATGCCTGCGATACTGTTTCCCAGTATTTTGGACAAATTTCACATAACCAGGTCTCGGGGAGGATATTGGAGCTACATGTACGTCAAAGTGCGTCAAGATGCCCGTGGTTGGGAAGTAGCACTCATGATATCAATCTGATGAATCTGCATAGTGAGGCTGAATGTACAGTGAAAGCTCAATAATTCGAATTTTTGGATAATTCGAACTACACTACTTGGTCTGGCCAAGCTCCATAGAGATCTGTGTATAAAAAACCCCGTTAATTCGAAAGTGAGTCGGTTCTGTTACAGATAATTCGAACTACGCACTGCTGCATCTGAGCGGCTTGGGACACAGCACGTGGCAAAAAAAAAAAAGCACCTCTGCATAGTTAGAGGCTGCGCACGCCCTAAACGGGGACAGAAGATAGAACCAGATAAAACCGTGGAAGAGTGGGTAAAGCCTAAATGGCGCCATCACCGGCGCGGCGGCCGGCGCCGCCGGAGGGTACGGGTTGGCGGCCGCGGTGGTGGCTGCCTACCCTCATTTCTGCGCAGCCTCCGAAACTCGCAACTAAATACTCGTTGATTCGAGCCCTATTAATTCAGAAATATGGATAAGTACTGTCGGTGTGGTCCCAGCCAATGCCCATGAAAGGCTATGACTTCGGACGGGCACTACAAATTACGTGCGAAAAACTTTCTTTTTCTTTGCGAGTGTCGTCCATCCTTCCACCCAACAGTCGCCAACCGAAGCACGCGGTCAGCCGCGATCATGACGCCGGCTTTTAGCATCGCCCGGCTACAGTGTTCTAGAACCTTCTAGAGCACTGTAGCCCGGCGGTCAGCCGCTGTCGGAAGCGGCCAACATGGGCTCTCAGCGAGGAGCAATGAGGGCGCGACAGCGTCTGACTTCCACCCGCTTCTACAACATGGCCGCGCCTGCCGAAGCGGCCTCTCACTTCACCACGAACTCGTCGTTGCTGCTACACTGTGCTCTTGTTCACGGCAAACAAAAGTTGCACAAAGCTCTCGCTTTGTCTGAATATGCCCGCAGCACAAAATTTTAGAGATGAAACGGGCCAGATTTGCAGAATGCTTCTGGATTTTGAAAGCTACTAGGCTTAGCCACTACTCGTCGGTTGACGTCAGGAAGTGCGAGAGGTTCAAACAGGTTAACTAGTTTGGTTCAGAAAGGGGTCACAAAGAATAATTTGTCCTCTTTGTCGTCATTGAATAAATAATAGCTTAATTGTAAATGCACAGCTGTTCTTTTCAGCATTTTACTAAACATATGGAATCACGCCGTTTCTAAATCCTGGCGGCAGCCGCCCGTTTTCGGCGTTCGCCTTGCCGCTCAAAATCCGCAGCGCAAGTTCGCTCCATGTGGGTCGCCGTAAATACGGTACATATACCATAATGCAAATGGTTCTCGCCAGTTTTTTCCAGGCCATTCGATAATTCGAAATCAAATAATTCGAACTTTTTTCCCGGTCCCGTGAAGTTCGAATTAACAAGCTTTTACTGTATACTTTTCAACTGCATACTGCTATGTCTGACATAGGATGCTGTCTTCACTCTCCGTACTGCTGAAGTCCACTTAACTGCTCCTGTTTGTACCAAAAAGCCTGTCACAGCCATGAGGGCAGCCTGGCATACTTTAATTGCAGGCTGCTCTTCATGGATGTGACAGTCCTTGATGCAGTACCAGCAGTTAATATTTCTCCTTGCATTTTCTTTGCTGGCGCCGACACCACTACCACTAGCACTTGCCCTCGTTGCCGTGAAAACGTGTCAACGCCTCTGAAAGCATGCAGAAACTGTGGGGTTTAAATTGGGGAGAATAAATACGTTCCCCCCATTTAATCTCGGCTGACACCGTTCAATACCGCCGGACTCCACCCCGTGATGGTGTATGCTACAGAGCGCACACCGACCACTGTGGGCCTTGCTCTGAGGGAGCAAAGGAACGACTCTCTGGCTGGCACAAACAGGCAGATAGCACAGCAGGCGGTGCGCTTGCCGCTATGATCATCACCATATTTGCTTATGCACTCCGATGTGCTCTTCGGTACATGTTCCGCTTCAGCACTCGAGCCCAAAATAAAATTTTTTCTCAGGTTTATTTCAAGCTAGCTATGAAATTTCATTACGATGAAAGTGCGGCAAAATCTACTTCCATCGAGGTTTTACTGTATTCTCATTCTCCCGCTTTTACATAATTTTTTGATGTGACAAATATTCAAACTGAATCAGTGCATTCCTAATTGAATCAGATAGTAACAACCAGCCAAGTACTTCTTTGAAAGCGGCTTCTGAAATTCTAGTAGTACGAATAAATCAAGGTCTGGATAGTTGGCCATGCCACATGGCCTGATTTATATTCACTCTTGATATTAGAGGCCATATCACAATACCAACCTTAACCGGCACTGAATGGGGGAACTCCTTTTTTTTTTCCTTGTTTCCTGTCCAGGAAGTTATGCCCTGTGCACTAAACTAACAGTTGAGGGTATGGCTCTCAAATGCAGTCTGGCCAGACTGCTTGTGTGATCTGTTGTGGTCGGCATGCCTAAGGCACCTGAGGTGTGCTTGCTGCTGTGGCTGCTGCTGTCCAACACTAGGTACAGGAGGTCTCTGACAGAAACAGGCCATAGCATGTGCATTGAAATTGCTTATTTTGTATTCAAAAATGTCACAAATGGTGGTCGTTCATGCCGCATTAAGCTATGTAAAATTAGCATTAAGGCTAGGCCGAGTGACGTGCTGGGCAGTGGTGGTGGAAGCTCTGTGTGCAGCAGCCACACTAATTGGCTCATCGATCTGGATGGGTATTTCCTTTTTCCATGGCAGGAGCAAGTGCATAGTGCTGCAAGAACATGGCACCTGGTGAAAACATTTTTTTGGCCCAATGTCATTGCACATGATTCTCGTTAAAAATGTTCAGTGTAGATGTTTTATTTGTAATATCTCTTATTGAATCTTAGGTTTTTGCACCAACTTCTACATATGCTATATTACTAGGTCACCTTTGTTCTCTGCTTTCTAGGCATGCCTTAAAGTCCATTTAGTTTTAATCACAGAGCACAAATGTGATTTCGTGAAAGCCTTTCTTTAAAGGCAGCTCTGAGCTTCCAAGCTGCAGATTGTGCAAATATACTTGTGTATGCTTGGGAAAGTATAAATGTACAGGGTGTTTCATCTAAGACATTACATAATTTTTAAAAATGGGCTTTTTGAGTTAGAAGAGCGCTTTTTTCGGCATATCATTGTTAGCGGTGAAGTGCATCAGAATACAGCTAAGGCTTGCTTATTAGAAGGCTGGTTAACTAATATTCAATAGTTAACTTTTCAATTATTACTGTTAGGTTCCTTAATTATTGAGAGGCGTGTAGCCCAGGGTAAGTAATATCCGTGTCAGCTTTTAGAATTTCGAAAACGCGGTTACCCTCAGTGGTGGGGCTCAACGAATATTGCTTACATTGCACCAAAATACATGTGCTTTCGAGAAGCTTGCAGGCAAAGCAACCTCTCCAGTGCACATAACTTGTCGAAATAGGCTAAATTTGTTGCACCACAATGCCCAGGGTAATCACGTTTTTGAAATTCTAAAAACTGATATTTATATTATTTGCGATGGACTACATGCCTCTCACTAATTAAGAAGCCTAATAGTAATAGTTAAAAAGTTAATTATTCTATATTAGTTAACCATCCTGATAGTTAGCATGTCATAGCTGGGGCCGTATTCCGAGTTTGTTTCATAATAAAAAGCGTCATAATCTGCTGCAGCGGCCACACCTGATTAGTAAACACCAGAAGCAGATGTCGGTTCAGTTGCGACTGTGAGCGGCGGCCGGATGTCACTGCGTTGCGGTTGCCGCAGGGAAATGTTCAGCAGCGCTTTTGCTCTTTTCCGACAAATGGAACGAGACCAATGCGAGAGAAGAAACATTCGGCCACAGGTTTAGTTGCCCATCGGATTCCACTGTAAAGGGGTAATATGAAAGCTGCTTTATTTGTCCAACGGACTTCAACAAATAGAAACAATAGTTCAGATACTCTTTTCTGTTCCGTAAAGGTCAGAGGTGTACTTAAAGAAGAAAATATTGTACACAATATGCTCGACTTTTCAGTGACAGACGGAAGGCGGCCGCTACAGCCGTCGATCGCCGATGGTAAATAAAAGGCAGCTAGCCTCTTCGCATAACATGGCGTTTTGCATTTATCTTGAGGGTAAAAGGGAACGGAGAGGAAAATTCGTGGCATGCACTCACTCGCTGCACGATGCACGCTCTGTGCCGTGCTGAACCAAGACGCCGTGATGGATTGCCGTCTACAACATTGCTGAACGAAGTTGGCGCTGTTATCGGACAGTTGTGCAGGCGGTAATTTACGTTTTCTGTTCCTCATATGCAGGCACTGCAAAAACCGCGAGATGCCGCTGATAGGTTCCTAATTTTTCTGCCTCCGATAAATAAAAGGGATGAGCTAAATAAATCTGCTTGCTGCGTTTCTCTTCATAGATACGTTAGGAGACTTCGCAGACAAAGTTTTCATAAGTTCGCCATGGTACGAAATGCAGGCATGCCCGCACTGATGCCTGAAAACTAACTTGCAAGCTAACTTGCGAGCTCAATGCAGAGCCACACCACACCGTAAGGGATGCCAAGAAACCACCTCTGGCATGTCAAACACGTCGGCAAGTGCCCATCGGTGCGCATGAGCAGTTTCACGCTGGTAGACGTTACACACGGTCATGATGCAGGATGCTTCAACAGCTAATAGAGAGGTCTAGAATAGGAAATGCACGTTTGCACGCAGTAAATGCAAATATTTTGTGGGTCATTATGCTTTATCTTACATCACTCAACATGCACAGATGAGATAACTCCGGTGATAGTTGCGCCATCCAGTTTGAATGACAAGAACAATTTCTACAATAAACCGGTGCTCGTTAGGCCTAGAAGCTACCGAATCGTCCAGCGAAATAAAAAAACAGGCCAAATTTATCGTCCATCCAATTTGTTATAGGCAAGATGAAACAAAGCGAAAGTCCCGTACCCAGTTTATAGCCAGTTCACATGCCGAAAAACTCAGTAACACCGACAAGTTCACTTCGAAGCGAGAGGCTCCGCTTCAGAGTGCGCCGCCATGTTGGCTGTACTTGAGCATCTGCTGCTAGAGGAGCGTACGCTATGTGCCTGACGTCACTGTCCGGTTGCTTCGACCCTTTTCGTGCATCCGAACCACCACATCCGCTTTCGGCGTTTTGACCAATCAGGTGTGGCCGCTGCGGCAGATTATGACGCTTTTTATTATGGCACAAACTCGGAATACTGGCCCTGTATACTGGTGTACTTCACCAATGACGCTGCTATGGCAAAAGAAGTCTTCGAACTCAAAAAACCTATCTTTAAAAATTGTGTAAAGTCTTTTAGGTGAAACACCCTGTATACTTGTGCAAGTGTAAATATAAATAACACTACCAAGACCCTGGAGGGCATGAGGCCCTGCAGTCCTGAAGGGATTGCTTGTGGGGTGGGGGGGTGTCCTATTTATTTATTTATTTATTTATTTATTTATTTATTTATTTATTTATTTATTTATTTATTTATTTATTTATCATACCCTCAGGGTACAGAGTACAATTGCTCAGTGTACTCCTTGAACTTTGTTGAATAAATTGGAGGCCAATGTGGTTTGTTGTCTGCTGCAATGAACAAGAATGATTACCACCCTGATGACATGTCCTTGGGTAATTTGGAACCCTCAAACAGCAACAGTGGTTGTAAAATGAACAGAGTATATATATTTCTAAATGAAGGTATATATGGGAAGTTGTTTGTTTGGACTGTGAACAGTATATATATTTGTAAATTAAGTTATATATGGGAAGTTGTTTGTTTGGACTGTGAACAGTTTTGCATTTGTAGACTCAGCTGTGTTACTCTTGCTTGCTTGCTTTTCAGGTGTTTACACCAGAGATCCACATGAAATCCTGGATTTTATCATTAAGCTTCTTGGTCAAGTTAAGCGAAAAGGTACGTTTTTGCAGGCACTAATCACCATTATTTTTACAAAATTTATCTGCAGGTGAAAAAAAGACGACTAGTTATTGATGAGCAGCTGTCATTTGATTATGAGCATATCTTGATATGTCTGTATCTAAGAATGGAGCAAAAGGAGTTTATGAACATAGCTTGTTATGTCTGTGTCTAAGACTGAAGCAAAAGGAAGTTTAATGTCAGCATTTCATGCCAGGCGCTTACGGTACTGCAATCCTGCTCATGAGGCATGTTATGAAGGCTTAGTTCGAATTGAAAAGTTGTGTGATTAGCAGTATGCTGTGCAGTCTCATATGCATACCAGACAAGCTCAGAGAAACCATATCAAATTCTTTAATAGCATGCAATGTGTTAAATTAGCCAGTGAGAATGTTTGTGAAACACATTTCAACACACAAATTAATATCCAGGATACCAAAAATGTAATGCTTTCAAGTGCACAGACACTTATTAAAAGCACTGCAGTCTGCCTGGCTGGCTAAACCTAATCTACCTTGTTACCTGGTAGTCACTGGGACACACACACACACATGCACGCGCACACACACGCGCACACACACACACGCACACACACACAGAGACAGACAGACAGACAGAGAGAGAGAGAGAATGTGCCGCCGGGTACCCACCGGTGATACAGTGAGTACTACAAGCTTTCCCCTGGCCTGGTGCTCGGCTTAATCAGGGTGAAATGCTTGGGAAATGGGTCTTTGACCCCACCTTGAGCAAACGAAAAATACCTTGTGCCATGGCGCTCTCTGGCCATAGATGCCCTTGCACCATAAAAATCACACACACATACACGTATCAAGTACTGTCATCACAGCACTGCTGCAGATTTTTTTTAGTGCTAGCAGATAATTATTTTCATTTCAATTATATTTTCTGCATGTGTTCATTTCTGATCTTAGGAATTGACTGTAATGAATTTTTTTTTTTTTTTAATTTCAGGCATGCATGTGCAAACAGAAAATGTCTACAGGAGTCTGAACAGGACCTTGTTGTTCATACTTTCTAGGCCTACAGAATGTGTTGCAGGTTAGTGCGATTGGTGAAAAATCGGTACTGCCATGGTTTTCTGTTCTCTTCCTTACACATGCTTCACAAACCATTGCTTTTTTGTTTTATCCAGATCAAATGACAAAGCTGGAGTGCCTCCAGAAGATGATCATACACAGAACACTCATGCTGGTTGCGGCTAACTCTGAGGCTGACTTTATTCCCTGCTTGTGCTACTGCCTTCTGCAACTGACGGCCGATGCTCAGATCAGGTAAGCACTGTTAGAAAAGTGCATCATAAGCGTCACCAGTGTAATCGCTAGCATGTTCAGTTCAAATGAACCAAGTATGTTCGAGCTAACTCTTTTTATTCAGTAAAAATCTTCTGTTGTCTTCCGTCTAGCATGGAGACTGTGCGTCGAACCACCTGGCACATCAACCCGGCTTCCTTTTCGGACCGCTCTCGAAACATTGCTGACAACAAAAGTTTGAGCTCCTCTGAAGAGGGACACCTGCTGGTTGCATCAGCTGCGTGCAAAGTTTGGGAGATTGTCTATCTGTCCAAGAGGCAGGTAAGGAAGCAGCCCAGTCCAGAGAATGCACTATGAATTCGCACTTTAAGAGTTGGACTGAAAGGAATGAAACATAGCATCTGAAAGGAATGAAACATAGCAAATTCTAGGACAGCTGCTACCAGAAATGTTCACAGAAAGGGTGCGCAATATTTGAAAGTGAATTACATAATGTTGAGCAAGCAAATTTTTTTTAAATTCTCAATAATTGCAGGCTGTGTACATACATTAATGTTTGTTATGGCGCATAGGGGGTCTACATTTAGCATGCCGGAAACAGTATCATGCTCGCTGTGTTTACAGTTGGAACTGTCTGGCTGCTCATAAGGCCTTCCAATAAATTTGTCATGAGTGGGTTAAGAATTGCTACAAATTTGGTTTGTGTTTGCAGAGGTCATCTAGCTACCGATTCCCAGCTGCTGTATGACATGAAGTTTTTGCCTTTGCCTTTTTTTTTTTGTGAACTTCACTCAGTAGTAAACTGGTGGCTGCGTACCCATGCCTTCATGACTGCCACATCCACTTAGCCTTAAAAAGCTTTGCTGCTGCTGTGGGGTTTGCATACAGTTTTTGAGTGCTCCTTGCTAGTGCAGTGCAGCTGCAAACAGGAATTGTTTGCAGGCTCTGGAAGAGTTGTGCAAAGTGCCACTGCCAGCAGCTGAAGGCAGCTCAGGGGGTCAGATACCTGACCTGCAAAGCTTATGGGAAGTCCTGCACGAACCCTTGTGCCGTGCCTGGACCAGCTTTCTGGACCTGGAGCGCAAGAGTGGCTATACTCGGGAGGTCATGCAGACACAGATGCAGACTGTCAGTCAGGTGAGTGGTTTTAGCTATTTGATATCAGTTTGCTTCTTTTAAGCTTCCTTCAATTTTAGATCCTTGTTTTAAGCATTGGCTCAGTGCTTTTACGAGTTTATTAATATTAGTACGTACTTATTTCTGAGCTAGTCTTTTGTCATTCATGATATAAGTGTACTGTGCCAAGACAGAGATCCATACACATGTTGTGTGTCTTTCTTCTTGGCACCATATGCTCACCATGAATGAAAAAGTAGAAAAATATAGTGCCATGCACTTTATGTTTCTTTCATCTTTACAGTTTTGCTCTATATGTAAGCTTCTCCCGTGTAAACGGTGTCGGTAATGGCATCAGGGTCACTGTCTTTTGTCACAAATATTATCCACACGGGCTTGGGCCATAGAGGGCCATGTGGGCCAGGAAGCAGGTGCTCTTGAGGGAAGTGCACTACAGCTATCATTGTCACTTCTTCACTCTGGGGGCAGTGAGAAGCTTGTCAGTTCTTGTTTTTTTGGACAGATACATGACGGTGTTATGTCCTTTTTGTTGTGCAAGGTGTGCTTAATAGATTGTTTACACTCAGCATTGTGCCATTTCTGCATAAACTGCTGTATAGTTGCCAGATAAGGCTAAATGTGCAGTAATATGTAAAACACATCTTAGCATGTATTTCTGTTTCTGATGATCATAATATGAGTGTATTTTGCCTTTGTTCACCACATGTCACTTTTTATAGATACGTACTGCCATTGCATTGCATTGTCGTTTCTCGTTCGACATATAGCAAGACTTTGTATCTTTTCTCTGTTGTATTTTTTTTCCACTCCTGTAAAGTGCCTTACTTGGGCTGACAGTATGAATAAACAAACAAACAAAGGGGCTGCAAGTTCGCAGTAGCCATTTGTTTCAGTGACTGCGTCACGTGCTGTTCACATTGGTCACTGCTGTGATTCTTCGTCATTTTGCCAGCACAAGTTTTCCTTAATAATGGCTTCTTTGAAAGTTCACTGATTTGTCTCAGCTAAAGTAGCCTCAACTGCTCATGACAAAACATAAGTAATAGTATATCGACTTGTGAATAATTTCTTGTTTATCCACATGGGTCTACTTCTAGGCCTATTTCCGAAATGCATTTCTAGGACTTCTTGAAAAAAATTGGGCTTCTTCAGGGTTTTTCCACACAAAATTTCTCGGTATTGGGGGAGGGAAGTGATAGCCACCGCCTGACCACTCCCCATTAAAGGGACCAACAGCTGACCAAATCGTGTCATGAGATTGTATGTATGAATCGAACACTAATATTGAAGAAACTAGGGTGTATAATTTTCATTTGACTTTGAAAATTGCACTAAACAAGCTGAAGTGACATCTTACAGTCAAATTTTGCCATCAGTGTATCTCGCCACGAGACCACGCCATGCTAAAATACTACTTATTTGCTGTTAAGTGCATCCTGTTTTTTTCCTTAAAAAGTGTTAGTTATATTTTATTATAGTTAGTACTCTCTCCAGCATGCCCTTTGATGAAAAAGAATGCTCTCTCACAATCACCAGTGAAATGCTTTGAGCTTTTGTTGATAGATGATGCCACAGTGTTTTACATTTCTTGGTTCAAGCAGTAATTATGGTTTATTGAAACTTTGTGTCGTAACAGCTTTGAATGTGAGCACTCAAATGGATGCTACGCTATTACTAAAGCTGTCTAACTGCTCTCTTGCGGCTGGAACTATATTTATATTGGTTTATAGTTTCTAACTTTTGCCGGCATGCTATCGCTATCGTGCTCTCTGGTCGTGGTTTCCATCATCAGGACACATAAAAACGGGTGCATTCACCGATTGAAAAATTCTTGGTAAAAGTTTTCCACAGCATTTATAACAAAACTGCTATGGAATCAAACACATTACACACCAAGTTTCTCATTGCGCCAAAAACAAACTGGGTGGGGAAAACAAATTTGGAGAAAGCACGTGCCAGAAGCAAAAACGTGTTTGCATCCCATATGTGAAAGGCGTGAGTGAGACGCTGGCTCATATTCTCGGTAAAGAAGGTGTGCTGACAACGCACAAACCGACTACCACCATAGGACGCCTTCTCCCCCGCCCGAGGACCGTCACCCTATAGCAAGGGCCCAAGGCGTTGTATACAAAATTCTCTTCTTGGTCTGCCTGGCCTCATACGTAGGGGGGAAAGGAAGAACTTCACGGAAAGAATGAGTCAACACAAAACGGATGTCTGACAGATGAACCGTCAATGCAGTGCTGTGGCCGAACACTGCGAGGCATGCGACCACCGAATTGACTTTGACGGTGCTGTTGTACTGGAAACCGAAGCTAACCTGCGCAGGAGGCTTCTACTCGAGTCGTGGCACATCCAACAGACACGGGAGGATGTTAATCGCTCCCTGGGGACACTTCCCTCTTCTTACATTCATGGTTTGTGGCCACTGACCCGGAGGTCTTCCACATGAGGGCTTAAAAAGCCAAGCTGCGCCTCGCTCCTAGTCAAACCATAAAGAAGGTACCGAGCCGGTTTCGAAACGTCGTGTTTTTTTCTGCAAAATTAACTTGGCTGCCATCAGTCATCTTTCTGCTAAATTAAATTGTGCTTCTCCTGCTTGAGTTTATGGCGGAATTTTATATTACGAATTTTGGCTATATCAAACTATTTTAAGATTTTTTACCTGTTCATTATGACAAATGAAATCTAAAGTCTGACGAAAACTCGTCTGGTTGGGTAGACGATTCATGTATGAAGAAAAAGGAACGCCGACCAAAAGGTTGTTGTTTAAAACGAAGACGTTTCGGCTTCCGTATGCAACAACCTTTTGGTCGGCGTTCCTTTTTCTTCACTATGACAAGGTTTGACTTACCCTGATTTCAGCATCACTGCCACAGAAGTGCTTTTCTTCTTTTTTTGTTTCTATCTTTTAGAAACTGCAAAAAGTGACTGGTGGTCTCTCAAGGCTTGCAAGCCGTAAGATCAAAAGGGAGCAGGCCCCTAAGGTTCCTTTGAGCACCATGACAAGCCAGGCAAGTTTTTGACATATATTTCTTTATAGTACTTAATAAGTGCTTACTTTCTTGGGAGTAAAATGAAAACTAGTGGAAGTACTAGTGGTTAGCTTTTAATTAAAGGGACACTGAGGACGACTGTGTCAAATTTTTGTTCTTTGTAGAAATCAATTCAGTGGCTCTTAATGGATATGTTGATTCTTGTCCAGCAGCAAAAGATGCATTTATTGGTGAAAAAAGTTCGACAAGGTAAATTATTGGGCGAGTGTGATGATATTCCAGGACTACAGCGCGACGAACGGGACATAGAAGAAGGAAACTTGTTGTGTCCCTGTGTGTTTCCTTCTTCCATTTCCTGTTCGTTGCGCTGCAGTCATGAAAAGATTTCATTTCAAAATTTTCCCACCACTCGATTGAAATGCGTGACGGCTACACTGTAAAGCACTCTGTGATCACTGCTTTGAAGTGAATGGCGGTCTAACTTAGTTTCTGGGATCCATACCCAAAAAACTGTGTTAGTGTACCGCAGTTTACTTGCAAAATCAGCCAGTGATGGCGACACCTGTGTTTCATTTTTTTGCCTTTTCTACTTATAAAAGCTACGTTTTCAGTGAAAGGAGTGTCTTTGATGTTTTTTAAAAGTGCGATAATCTATCAATACAGGCCAATATCAGTTTGTCCTCAGTGTCCCTTTAAATGCTTAGTGGAGTGAAAAATCATCAGCACTTAGTGTGACAGTGCAAGCAGGGATAGCAAGCAGGGCTGTGGTCAAGAAGTTGGCACTGAGAAGGGGTAGAGGGTTTCCTCTGCTGTTGTGACAAAGGCCACCCCATGCATGCATACATGTGCATGCATGCAGTCAGACATGTTACTACACACAGCTAAACATTTCAGCAGCTGGCTTGCTGTGGTGCGAGCAGAAATGTACTTGTGCAGGAGTATTTTAGATGTGACAGCAATCGTTGGGCGCGATCATTGACCAGCAGGCACAATTGTTGCTGCTAGAACCAGGTGCCAAGAGAGGTGAAAGCCAAGGTTAGAAAGCATTGGTTGCTATGCAAGGTGGAGAAGGCTGGCACTTAAAGCCAAACGGGTGGCGAAGCACATAGAATGGGAAGTGGATGCCACGTGCCACTGGGCGAAAAAGCAGCTTAGCAATGGGTGCACAATGCTTAGAAGCCAGGAGATCACTAGCAAGACTAAGGCCTGCACTGGCAAGTAGATTTTCAGTTTTTTTTTTATTATTTCTTTGATGACCTGCTCACAAATTAGTGTGACTGTCCTTGGCAGTTGCTGTTGCTGTGTTAAGCATTTAGAAGTGACAAAATAACTGCAATCAGTGTGTGTCATTACACAGAGGTGCTTTGTATGAGAACACTGTATCAACAGTCTCATTGCAATGGCTTCATGTATCTGCAAGCTCTGTCAAAGAAAACAAATAAAGCAGTTTTATGAATGCTATTGCCATAGCTCCTCTTTGGCAGTTGTGAAGCAGGCCTTGCAAAGATGTGCCGCCTGTTGCATAGCCCATGTAATTTACTGAGCAGATAACCAGTGGAGCTCTTAGAGTGGCAGAGTGGATGGCAAAAGATGTGAAGTGGCCAGGACTGGCACGGGCTCGTATGCTGAGATGAGTTAAGCTTGCTGGGCTAGGTTTCCGATAGCTTGCGCAAGGCAGGGGTAATTGCAGATTGTTGGAAAAAGTCTTCATTCTGCAGTGGATTAACCTGGCTGACTGTGGTGACGATGATGCTGATCTCTCTTCTATGCTTTTTGACCTCTATATTTTGTTTCTGCTTTCAAGGAAGTGGAAATGTGGACACAGGTTCATGTTTCCATTGTGCAAGAGCTTGTTGACATGCAGCTGAAGCGCCATCAACAGGTAGGTGCATTGGCTTCTTGCCATGTAAATTAAGCAGGGGAGTGAAACTTCATTCATAGTTAAAAATTCGCAGCTTGTGACGTGGTCGCATGCAGTGCTTGCTGTATGCCCTGGCAGCTAGAGGATTGTATTAAAGATGGCGTGGCCAGCCATAACTGCTGCCATCTTTGCTTTGGTGCATCTTTACTTAGCATTGCTTTGACAAAATGATGGTGGTAAGATACCAAATTTAAATGGAGTTTTCTACATGGCTTTTCTTATTTTCACATCTTGTCTTATCAGTGAATGTGGACGTGAACGATAGATAGTAAACACTGCATAGTTGTGCAATTCTGTTCATTTACAAAAAGCTGAAGTAGTATACTGTGAAGGTTCACTGAATAATTTTTATTACGGGTCAATGAGAATTTGGAAAGACTTGACACCAGGCTTTTTTCCAGAATTTGTGCACCATTTTACACAGCATAAAACATGGTAACAGCAGGTAACTTGCTAGCTCATTCCTAAATACTGCCCATAAACCGTTGTGAACCAGACTAATGAGGACCACTTCTGATGTTGCTCTCGCTGGTGAAGATGCTCTGTGCTGGCTGTGCCAAGTGTCCAACATCAGCAGCCAATGCTGATTAGATAGATAAAGTGCAGATGGAGAAGATGCTGCATCGCAACGACTGTACATTGCATAGGCATACTGCGCATGAATATTAGTCATTTCAAAAACTCTGACATTTTCATAATTCAATCCTCTGATGTCTAGAAGCATGGCAATTAGTTGGAACAGAAAGCTCCAGGTTTTCAACGATCTGGTATATGCGTATGCAAGTTTATTGTTGATGTTTTTTTTTTTTTCAAATGCAGGCCACTCTAGCGCTTCTATCATTTTTTTCAAAAATGATTTCACGCTCTTTGTTATTGTTGTGTATTTTCGTCTGTAAGAAGTAAGTGCGTTGAACCATCATCATCATTTTTTCATCCTCGCCTAGTGTAAGGGGTCTAGCATTTTGGGTCACAATTTTCTCTACAGAAAACGTTCAGTCTATATTTCTGCAGAGCAAAATGAATAGCTCTGAAAGGTCAGATGGCTTGTGGAAATACGTTTCATGTCTATCCATTGCCTTGTGTTCACATTTTTAATACGTGGAAGAAGATTTTAATAGTCCAACTATGAATAGATGCTTGTCTCATTTCTTCCTCCTTTTTGTTTCAGAGCCAGCAGCATCTTCAGAAGGATGTCTTTGAAGACTGGCTGCAGACAGAAACGGAGCTTACTCAGGAGCGGGGCCTCTGGGGCCCAGTTGAGGGATCTCTCTTAGACAAGTGGATGCTCGACATGACGGAAGGTACTATGACTGTACAATGTGACTCTTTACATTTGGGCTTTCAGTTCTCACTTTTGTTCGAATATGAGTGCTTTGTTTGGTTGGTTATTTGCGCAGGCAGTACACACACTGCTCACTAAATAAATGCGCAAAAAGTATGGGACAAGAGAGAAGAAGCACATGGGACGAGCGCAGTAATGTCCTTTTTGTGCAGTTATTTATTTTCTTATAATGTCGTACCAACTAGTCCCTCACCGCACTCTTCTAGATTTCACTTCATCTGCTGAGAAGAAAACATTTTGCATTCAGTTTTATTGTTTAAAGGTCTATAAATGCAGTTCCTGGGCATTTAATCTCTATATTAGTAAGAAAGTTGGTTACACTTAGGCCTATAAGGCCAGTCTCTCTGGCTGCACGCTTTCATCTTTGGGTCATGTGGCATGCAGCAGAACTTTATTCTCTGTACACGTGTGAGAGCAGGTACTCAGTGTTGACCGAATTTTTTCTTGTGCTTTGCTCCTGCAGCTGGCCCCTGTCGTATGCGCAAGAAGATGGTGAAGAATGACCTGTTCTACCTGCACTACCCATATCGGCCAGATGTAGAAGGTGGGGAGAATGTAAGTGCAGTTTGTCTACTTTCTGTACAGCACCGCTCGTGGGCTGGAAGCTAGGTGCAGTGCAGTGTGTTTCATCATAGAGTCTGGTGCCACAATGTAGTTAGGTGGCTACAAACGCATATACAGTTAATCCTCGATATAATCAGTGTAACAAAATTCTCAGTGTACAAAGTATTCCAGTTTTCATAACTTCGTGTTCAGAGAACACCATGTATTTTTAGCCTTATAACGAAGTAGATTTTGCTGCTCTTTGAATGTAATGAAATTTCGTTTCTGGCTGGAAACGAACATGAGGAAAAATTATATCCCGGGCGTGAAGTGGTTGAGCGGAGCGCATGCCAAAGCGCGCATCGAAGTGCATTTGTAATATGGGTGCAACCCGGCTTCCACATACAGAGCACATAGGCAGACACAAATACGACAACGATCATGGTGGTGAGCGTGCTGCCGGCCACACCGTCTGGGGTAGTGTGGGCAAGGTTGGCTATCCTGCCATGCCAGCCCAGCCTGCGGCTCCGGCTGTCTTGCCCAAAATCAGCACCGAATGCGACACACTATCTGTGCTTGTAGGAAGTACACTGCGTTTATCACATATACAGATGCCCAAAGCATGGTAAAAGGACTGGAAGGGTCAGTGCCGTTGGCACACTCATCAGCTGTGAAGCCCGCATGTGCTTCACACCCAACAGCCTCACTTCTTACCCAGAGGATGCGCGTATGCGCAGAAAGACACACATTCGCATGTATGGCAGAAAAGACGAGGTGCAGGGTGGGCCTGATTTTCATTGGTTGGTGATTGGATGACACTGTTCTCGCTCTTGCCAGCATGGAGAAAGAAAGGAGGGTAAGGGAGGGGGTGCAGACGGCATGGCCTGCCATTAAGCCGCCGCCGACAGCTACGAGGTAGCAGCGATGCCTGCAGCGGAACGCGTCATCATGTCAGTGGTGTGCTCGGGGGCACTTACAAGAGGATGATGATGACAGAAAAAGCAAAACTAAAGACTGGCGCGTCGTCCTCGTCGCCCACGAGATGGCCGGCGCGATGGAGTGCTGAGGCGGCTCACGAGCTCACAACAAAAGCAAGTCATGCGTAACGCTGTTGCTGCTGGCGAAGAAAGGCCAGAAGTAAAGAACCTTTTTAATCTCAAATAAAGGTTTTTCTCATGAGTTATCCGCAGCGCGTTTGTGGCAGATTCTTAGCATGCTGGGAGACAAATATCAATGTCACGAAATTTCAGTATTACGAAGTAAACTGCCAATTTTACCGCCTTTGTTAAATCGAGGTTTAACTGTAGTAACATGTTTACTTGCACATTAGTTAATGTGTCATATTGGTCAATCCCCAACTTCAAGAACTAGGGGCATAAAAAGATAAAAAAAAAACAACGTGTTGTTTAGGTCAATCAGTGCAGTATAAGCTCTGAGTTTCCAACATGCATTAAAGATGATCAGTGCAGTGTATCATATATTAAAGCTTTGTTGGTGCTGTGAGGCCTGAGACAGTACATACCATATTTACAAGATTGTAAGTCGACCTATTTTTCAAAATTTGAAAACCCTAAGTGGGGGGGTCGACTTAAAATCGAAACCAAAGCATCGCATGATAAATAAAGGCGAGACAAACGAGATTGCAGGCATGCTACAGCGTGATTGCATTTTTGCTGCGCGGCTCCGTCGCATCGCTCTTGGTGCTGGCCTTGAGCAGCTGCTATGTCAAAGCACAGAACCGGCATCCCCACCCCGCGCTGAGGTCGATGGTGGCTGTTGATAAGCAGCAAACCAGCATCAGCCCACTCCCCACACGTGGCCCCAGATTGAGGCTGCTGATAAATGGCAGCGGCCCGATAACGCATTCGCGTTCTACTCTCAATAGGCGTCCAAGTTTTTTTGTTTGTTTACTTTCAACAGCTCACTCGGCGCTCAAGGGAGTGTCGATAGTTGATGGAAGGGCCACTGTTCCAATCGCGGCAGCACCGCCACCTGGAACTGCAGCAGCGCTGGGGAGTGTCAGTAGCTGACGGAAGAGCCGACGCCACTCACGCGTAGTTTTTCTTTCGCTCTAGACAGAAAGATGCGCAAGAAAAGATGCAAGACATAAACATATTCATTTCAAGACATTGCCATGGGTGAATCTTGAAAAAAATATCATGCCTCTGCAACCCACAGTGCAGCATCAGTGTGTGATGCACACAGCATGTTGTTGTAAGCACATTGTTCACCTCCATCTGTTGTAGTTACAGCTGTTGAACATGGCCCTTGAACAGTTTATTCGACATCACATTCCATGGCAGCAGCATTAAGGTCATTCTGCCAGGTTTTACAAGGTCACGAAATCACGGAATGTTACAACATGTTCGGAAGGCAAAGTAGAGCACTTGATTGGCATTGCTATATCAGCGAGGACAGCTCGAAAACCAGCTTATTACCGCGTTAGCATTAGTGGGGTTTGTGCAAGTCGAAATGGCAGCCGCCATCTGTCAATAGCCAATGACAGGTGGCTCACTTGCCATGGTGTGCAGGTTGCAATATGCACTGGGTTGGGAACAAACTTGGTATGCTGCCTGTATGAACTTAGTATACTACCTCGGATAAAACAGACTTTAGAATGCCACCTTGCATATAACGACCTTTCGTGTGTTAACACCGGATATAACAAGCCTAACTATGCCACATCAGATATAACGAACTTCCGTGTATTACCTATAACCAGTGCTTAAAGTCTGGCTCCATCAAAGAAGGGTCTCTAGTGATTCGAGAACAGGTGGAGAGGGAAGCAGAGGAATTGAGAGAAAGAAAGTGGCTAGTAGCCTGTTTTGCACATCGTTTCATACAAAGGGGAGAAATCATTTTCAAAGGTCATTATTTGCTCAATTTATGCCGCAGACCTGAAACGAGCAATCCCGATGCTCTACCAGATGTGCTCTTTGTTGCGTGGCCTTGCAACTGAGTGGCCAGCTCTGGACTGACTCGTGGTGTGAGGGCATGGATTTGCCTTTTTCTTCCAGCTTTTGTGTAGTACTGCGGACTTTTTATTTTTCTCCGTTTTAGAAAACATATAATGATTCTTATTCCTTACTAAGAATTACGGTGAAATTTTCGAATAAGAATGGCAAGCTGGTCAAGTTGGTTTGACATGTGACGGTGATGAACAGCGCGAAGGACAGGGACAAGGGAGACACAACAGGACAGGAGCTGACTCGCAACTGAAAGTTTATTAGGTGAAAAGGAATCGAAAAAAAAAAAGAAGGAAATCAGGTATCTCCGCCGGCATATCACTTGAGTTGTCATTCCAATGTGTGGGTATGTGTTCTTGTGTGTGTGTGTGAATGTATGACGCATGAGATCTCTTTTCCCCTAATAAACTTTCAGTTGCAAGTCAGCACCTGTCCTGTTGTGTCTTCCTTGTCCCTGTCCTTCACGCTGTTCACCACCGTTAAATTTTCGAAACAAGAGAGAAGAAATGTTCTGACTACCACTGAGAAGAATAGTAAGAAATGGCTGCCTGCTTCTGATTCATGCAGTCCTTACATTCTATCATGGAAGTCTCAGATCCCTTGTCAATACTGGTGGGAGGTCGGGACCCCTCAAGACCCCCCCTGACATTAAGCCCTGACTTTGCCACTTGTTTAAGAACATGCTTGATCAATGTTGAATGCACACTGTTTTTTTACAACAGCGTGCCCTGAAGTACAAGGTTGCCACAAGCTTCGATAGCAAAGAGTACTACAAGCATTGCAGGCCAGACAGCCTTGTGGAGCATGACACCTTCTCCCCTGATGTGATTTCCATCACGTCTGAAGATTGGCCTCAGGAAGGGGACAGTGCTGAAGAGCGGGAAATTGGTTTGTACTAGTTTCAGCTTTCTGTATGCATGTTTTGAGAAGCTGGTACTTTAGAAATGCAACTACCCACAAAAAGATACCATGCTCAGCATGATCTGTGTGCGCTAGGCACCATTTATGTGGGAGAAAAATTCCTTGGTTGCTAAAGCATTCGTCATGTGATAAAAATAGTACACCTGTGTGATGGTGTGGACTGACAGAGGCCTTCCTGGCAGAGGGCCGACATTCTGCTTGAGCGACAGAGGACAGTCTGGGGTGATTTGAAAGGAATATGCCATAGGAGTAGCTGGTACTCTTGGTGGCATCTCTTTCACACAGTGGAGGATGTTTGGATTATTAGAGCAGTGAGAGGGGTGATGCTTGCCAGTAGCTGTGCAGCTATTCTCAAAACAGACCTTGTTTGTTCAGTTGTGGCACCACTTAACATGGTGACTGTGCAGTTTTGATTATGCAATGTGGTGCCAGGAGCACATCACATTACATTGTGGTAGCGAACAAAGCAAGTGGATGGGTAGCATTCTGTTAGTTTTTCCTTGAGGATTTAGTTGTTATTACTATTTAATTGTACACTCCTAATGCAAATACTGTGTGGGTCTGTATCATGAGAGGTTACTACAGTGGAATGTCATTATTTTGAACAGTACTACAGTGGAATGTCATTATTTTGAACAGACTTGCCTTAAAAACCCGCATATAATACGGGCCTGCATATAATGCGAGGTGTAATTTGGGGATAGCAAAAACGTAAAAAAAAGTTCCACATATAATGCGAGTAAGGCAGTCAGCTCGAAGATGTTCCGGAAGTAATGAAAGCGGAACGTCCTCCGATTATTTGTGTATGCCGGATAAGGCACGTATAACATGGGCACCAAATATCTGGCAGATACAGATCGGGCTCTGTGCTTGCGCCTACTTATGTCCTTCGCTGTGAGCATGTGTCTGGCATATGCGCGGGTGTGCAGGTGTGCACACTTCGGAAGTGTCCGTAATTGGGGCTTTACTAATCATTGTCGTCGGGTGTACTGTATTCTGAAAAACGCTTTCCAGAAATGTCTTTCCACTGAAACACGTCTTTGGTACCGTCGAGCACTTTTGATATCCCGCATCTTGAAATTACAACTGGCGAGTTCCTCGGGAATGCTAGCCCAAGCATCCGCCATTTAACTGCACAGCGTGGCTGGAGAGGCCCGTGTCCGGCAGCAGGCTCTCCCTACCTCGTCCATACCATGTAGCAGCGCTTGATGCGGTACTGATGCTTTCGGCAGCTGCGATTACTTTCCTTTTAAAAGCAGCCAAGAACTGCTTTCGCGGTCCGGATACCATGGGAGGTGCGATCATGCTGGGCGTCGCGAGGTCAGGTCAGCATACTGACCTGGCGTCGAAATTGAAACTACCAAACTACGCCACCGCTAGATGGTGAGTGCCACCTCTCACTCGAAGCGTGGTGGTAACGGCGCTCGATAATAACGAAACTGGAACTGTGGATTTTGGCGGAAAATTGTTTGGAGCCGCATCTAATGCGAGGTAGAAATTTGATAAGCTAAAATCCGGAAAAAAACCTCGTATTATACGCATATTTTTACGGTAATTCAAACTGCCACTACAGTTCTGTCAAACTTAAGTGCACTTAAACAAGGGAAAGCACCTGACATTGCTAACTCTTGAATACTGCAATGGTCAACTTTAACAGTTTGCACAGCCTACATGCTCTAGACATTAGAGTGGGCAGGAAAAAAGAAACAAAATAATAGCGCCCTGCCCACACCTCCATTGGCACAATGGGCTCCTGCTCTAGGCATTGAAGAGCAGCAGTGTACCAGCTCACCTCCGGCCCAGCAGTGAGTGGTCGCACGCCACTGACCATAGCAGCCAATCACATGACTGCCTTAAGCACAGTTATACTGCTGTTGGTGCCATGTGCACATGCAACTTACCATTATTATCCAATACCACCTGCTATCAATGCATGCCACTTATTGTCAGCTGGGTCCTCACTGCCCAATGTGCGCTGCACACATTGCCCTGTAGCAACTTCAGATGTCCATGGTGGCGTTCATTTCTCCACTCCATTTTCCTTTAAGCACTCACCTGTCACACCGGGAGACTGGTGAATTTTGGCGGCTGCAAGGAAACAGCTGCTGAGAGGCACTGATATGATGCCAGCGTGTGTCACAGGCCATTACAGATCCATCACTTGACCTCACTGCTTAGCAGCTGCATATGTGCGAAAAGGTCTAGAGCGAGCTAATGTATCAGCATGTCACTTACTCATTCAACATAGTGCACCAGTCCCTCGTTTCGATCGGACTGCCTTCAGTTCAAATTATCAAGATTCAACTCTATTGTATTGCGTGCATGCTTTTCATTGGTGGCCTCTGGTCTGATATTGTTCAGCCTTACTGCTGTTATGAAGGAAGAAAAACAAATCTTCTTTTGGTTCTCCTCCTGAGTCCAACTTTTTTGTTTTTGCTTCATTCAGTTCGAGGTTATACAAGGAGCAGTAATAGTGTTTGATTCCTGTTTGGTTGTCAGGTTTCCAAGGTCTGCGCACTAGACTGCAAGCAAACCGCAGCGTCAGTGGTGACCAGGATGAGGATAGTGAAAGCCTGGACCCTGCGTCGGATGCCTCAGAGCAGGAGGGGGCAGCTCGGAAGGACGAATCACCAGACAACCAGAGTGTTCTTCGGCTTCTGGAAAAAGGCGAAAAGGTATGTGGGGGAATAACCTGACTGCCCATCAAGGAGTGCAAAGAGTAGGAAAGACAAGGAGACAACAAAATTAGAAAAGGAACTTGAAAAGAAAGCAGCACTTTTTCTGAGATACTTGTTGCAGTAATTTGTGAGTAAGTCAACTTTGTGCTATGTGCGGTGTGTGCAGAGTACTAAAACCCAAAGAAGACAGGAGAAAAAGCTCCCAGCCATTTTTCTTTCAAAATATAATAAAATAGCGACAAAAAGGCCCCCCTCCTTATATACACACATTCTTTATTTTTCATTTTTGATTTCAGATCACTCACATGTTCCGGTGTGCACGGGTGCAAGGCCTTGACACATGTGAAGGCCTGCTGCTGTTTGGGAAAGAGCACTTTTATGTTGTAGATGGCTTTACGCTACTGAAGACGAGGGAAATTCGAGACATTGACTCACTGCCAGCCAAGTAAGAGATCCCATGGAGTTCATTGTGTGTGATGGTTATTTGCTGGTTAAACTTCAACTCACTAGTGACATGACTGTGTTCTTTCTTTCCTTATTTGAAGCAGATTGTAACATTCTGCAAACAGACAAAAGAAAGCAATTATTAAAGGTGCCTTCTGTCTTTTTTTATTTTTTTAGCATGCATGACCCAATTATTCCAAACTCTTCCCCAAGAAGCAAGCACCAGAAGAGAATGTACGTATGGTATAATCTCGGACACATAGAGGCATTACAAAGAAGTGCTTTTTTGTGAATTTATTTTTTATCTCTTCTAGGTGCAGCAAATTTTCGTATGATGACATACGTGAAGTGCACAAGCGACGCTATCTACTGCAGGTAAGCTGTTTTGTAGTGTTTACATGAGACGAAATGTTCTCTTGGCCTGTAAAATGTTGGCATCGGTTTGGTGTTTCTTCTGTGTCCACTGTGCATCTGCCCCCTGTTTTTTATTAACATGCTCCTTTTGTGTTGTTGATGAAGGGCGCTGGTATTTGACTGCTCAGATGTGCCTTCTTCCTGTGTTTTTGATAGCCAATAGCCCTGGAGGTTTTCTCGGCTGATGGGCGAAACTACCTGCTGGTGTTTCCGCGCAAAGTCCGCAACAAGGTGTACACCCGTTTCCTGTCAGCGGCCACTGCAATAACTGACAGTGCCCAGGAATCCCTGGCAGGGCAGCGTAGAGGGGCCAATGTGGAGTCAGGGTAGGTGCAGTGCATCAAGCCTGGCTCTTGTGCCATGTCCATTCCTGTTTTGGAATCCCAAACAGAATTCATGTATAATTAGTAGGTCATACAGAAAACCCTTGAGTGCTAGTTAAGCACTACAGGGTTTGCAAAAAAAGTGTAGTGTTTGTTCTGGCGAGTGAAAATCTGGGTGTGAAACAAAGCAACACCCCCAGCCTAGCTCGTGTGAAGTTGCAGTAGTAGTACTCATTTCAAACATCCACATTTGAGCACCTATTTTTCATCATCTGTGTACTTAAGTATTAGGCTTTTTTGGTGTTTTATTTTTGTGGATTTAGTGGTGCTTAAGGAATTTGTTATCCTCTAAAGATCAGCATTTTTAGGTGGCTATTTTTTTATACATATGTGTTTGAGGCATTTTTGTCATTTTATTTTTTAGTGGGAAGCAAATAGTGAAGAACAAGCAAGCAGCTCGGAATAGCAATAATTTGATGTAGAGAAGGCAGTCAGGTGTATGAGTTACTCTTAGCTTGTTGCAAAAAGACCATCTGAAATTGGGGAGGTTGTCCATGGAGGCGACCTATGTGCAGGGTCTACAGTACGTTTGACCAAGCCAGCTGTAGTACATGCACCACGCCGGTGCTGGTTCCTGCCAGGATGCATGGGGCTCCATGTCTCTAAAAGAAAAATCATTAATGTGTATCCAGGTCAATTCCGCTGACGAAAATTGGAGCTGCACATTATTTACCTGGCTTGCTTGTACTTAAAGTTGCTTTTTCGTGGGTGAGCAATACATAGTGCAAGAGCAAACTTTTTTTTAACTTCTGGTGCGTGTGGCACACTGGGCCAGTTTGCTGGTTTTTGTGCTAAATCAGCTGAGCCTCACACGAGTGTGTAAGGCAGGAAGGTGCGCTGCTTTATTGCTTTTAATCTTCATTTTCCTCCAACTGCAGGCTTTGCGATTGTGCATGTACCACAGTGTTATTCCACCAGGTACAACATAGATACACGCACATATATATATATATAATTTTTTTTGGACAATAGTCAACTTTTTTTGGGGGGTGGGTCATTGAGGGCATATCATCACTAGTCACCATGGGGAGTGAGCCTTTTCTCCTCATTGGTTAACTGGCACACAGAGAGGTTTCTCTTCCACTGTTCAGCACTCCCATCAGTATCCTCTTATTGCTGAGTTAGGGCTTGCTATGTAATGTTGAACAATTGTTACCTCCAGAAAACAATCTGAGAAATTGTTGCACCTGCCATTTTTAGCTTTCTGGGGGTTCTTTTCTTTTCTTTCCATCTGTTACTCTTTTTTTACTGCGACTAGTGCACTTCCTGTTTCTGCTTGTTCACTGCTTCTTGGTGAACAAACTTTGCAGTTATCTTCTTGCATAAAGCCTTCCTACTGTTCTTGCCATCTCGCATCTTAGGGCATGCAGCCTTGCAATTGTAGCTTTATGCAGGCCCATCTGCTAGGTTTGTGGTGGGCCATATGATACCTTTCTGTGTCAATATTTGCGGCACCATTCTTCACAAAGCATGTCGCACCAACTCGCCCAAACGTTTACGCTTCTTTTGTATAAAGGCCTCAGTGATAACAAAAAGAAGTATTACTTACCGTATTTGCATGATTGTAAGTCGACTCGAATGTAAGTCAAACCCCCCCCCCCAATCACATATCTGAAAAAAAAAAAAAAGAAACTTGCAGGTCGTTTACGCTTGGCCTTTAATATTAGAACACAGTAGCGCTATCCTGCAGCCTCCGCTTATCGCCAGCCGCCATCGGCTGCCGCGCGCGGGCGCGCCCGTGGGCACATTCCAAAACGAAAATGTGTTAGTCACTGGATGACTCGTCCACACTTGCGCCATTGTCCTCACTAGCACTGCTGTCGGGATCGCTGCTGCGGTCCCACAGTTCGTCGTTCTAACATCGTCGTGCAGCGAAATCCCACATTTGCAAACAGCCACATCACGACATCACGTGGACCAGCTGAAAATTTTTCCTCGCTGCAGCTGCCACACCTGTATCACCCGTTGTGAACATCGAACTTGCGGCCCGGAGTGCATTTCGTTTCTTCGGCGTAAAGAATGACAGTCATCTTGGATGTAGCCGTGAACGAGTGCTGGTTGCTTAACGGACCGGGAGCACAAATGACGAATGACGAAGCACTACATAAAAAACTTGTGAAACTCGGCCGGCAGTAGTCAAATGCGTCAGAGCCGATGAGAAACTATGCGTGAGCGGCGTCAGCTCTTCTGTCAGCTATCGACACTCCCCGGCGCCGCTGCTATTCCGAGTGGCGGTGCTGCCGTGATTGGAACAGCGACCCTTTCATCAACTATCGATGCTTCCTTGAGTGCCGAGTGCGTGGTTGAAAGTAAACAAAAAAAGCTTGGATGAAGCCTATTAAGAGAGCCTATTAACGCGAATGCGTTATCAGGCCGCCGCCGCTTATCATCAGACGTAATCTGCGGCCACGTGTGGGGAGTAGGCTGGTGCTGGTTTGCTGCTTATCGGCAACCGCGCACGGGGTGGGGATGCCGGTTCTGCGCTTTGACATAGTAGCTGCTGAAGGCCAGCACCAAGAGCGATGCGACGGAGCCGTGCAGTAACAATGCAACCACGCTGTAGCATGCCTGATATCTCGTTTGTCTCGCCTTTATTTATAGTGCAATGGTTTCGATTTTAAGTCCACCTCCCCACTTCGGATTTTCAAATTTTAAAAATAGGTCGACTTACAATCTGTAAACACGGTATATCAAACATTGTAGATGTTAAAAATATGAGACGTCCTGCATATGGGGACAGCATGCAATAAACGAACACAAGTATTTAGGTACTGTATACGCAGAAAAAGATACAGCAGTACCATGTTTATTGTTTAAGAAACAGGAGAAGGCAAAGGAAATGTGCATGGCTGTAATTCCCTCTCACAATCTAATACTTGTGTGGTGTGGAAGGACTCAGTGCTACATTGCAGCGTCAAGTCTTACTTTAGGAGGTAGCACTGCAACAGTGGCCAGGGTATTTTTGATTGCTCTTCTTTGAAAAGTGTCTGCCATTTTCAAGCTTCTTTTCAAGAGGGACAAAGTTGACAGCCTTCTTCTTTTAAACTTCAAGTGGGGTGGCACTCGCTGTGTGTCCACGATGCTTGCAGGTTCGCGATGCTTCGCCGCTGTATATTAGTACAGTGGAACCTCGATTATACGACTTTGAGGGGACCACGCAAAACCGTCATATAATCGAAAAACGAAGAATATCGGCAGTAGTGCTCAGTCTTGCCCGAGAAACCGGTAGCAACCGCCTGAAAAAGCGCGTGGCAAGAATCAACACCACTCTAAGAAAGGTAGATGAAATTATTTTAAAAATGTCAACACTCAAGCATTTGTTTGGAGCATGTGTGAGCAACTCTTTATTCACACCATTAAAAGAAATCTGTGATTTTTTTCTGGACATTTGCCCAGCCGCGACGCATTAGTTTCCTCTTGAGAGTTGCAATATCTGACAGCAGGTTGCTGTCTTCGTTGTGAGCACAAACAAACCGCCGAATGTTGTCGACGATGCGAAACACATCTGCGTAGGTAGGAATAGACACGCTAGCTTTGGTAGCGTTGTCCGTGTCCTCCTCGTCGGAGGTGCCTGCACCGTCAGCACACGCACTGTCGATGATTTCATCCAGCAACACTGCGGTACACACGTACACACAGTGGCATCATCGTCGGCACCAACGTAATCCGCAAAGGTTACTGGCAGCTGTAGAATGCCAAACTCAGGTTCTTCATCGACCGAGAATGCAGCAGTGATAAATGTCCTTGCAGAATACTTCTTTGACATCACAGGTTTGATCCTGCTTGTTTTTTTCGTAGCTGAAATGCAGTAGTACAACGTTCTTGCCGCCAGATGGCGTACCGTTAAAACAAAAGGAAGAAAAAGCAGGCATGGTGCGCGGCCGGCGCGGCCTTTCTTTATGCCGCGGCTACCGCTGTGGTTGACGGGAGCCGCCTTTCTGAGCGCTTCTGCTTTCTTTTGGGGAAGATTATTTCACATTCATTATCAGCCAGCTACAATGTGCCCACGGGACAGCCTGCATCTGCCTAGAGCTTTTTTTTTTCCTGCACTGTACCATAGCCGTCATACGAAGCGGGGTCGGCTTGAAATTGCGTCGTATAATCGAGGATTTTAATACATTGTCTCTGTGGGAGTTTTGCCGGAACCAAATCTCTATTCGTCGTAAAATGTGGGCCGTCGCGTAGCCAGGGGGCCGTATAATCAAGGTTCCACTGTACTTTAGTGACTCGATTTTGAAATTTGAGGGGGCTCATACTAGTGCGTTCCACACCTTATTCCCATTTCCATACAATCCACGTGTTGACAGCGGTGATGTTCCTTGGTGATAAAACCTTTTTTTAGGTATCCTCTTTTGCTGCGGACATCGTTTCGGTACTGCACAACCATCGATGCATGCCACTGGCATAATCATTGTCTCCGGCATTGTTTAAATCCTTGCCAGATGCGGACGCATTCCCAGACCAGCTTTCAGTTGCACTTGTGGACAGGTCATCACCTTACAAAGGTGCACTGTTGTCTGGCTCTTCATCTGAGGCACTGAAAATATCACTGTCAGTTAGGAGCTATTCAGAATTAGATTTAAAGCCTGACGGTTCATCAGAGTAAAAAGAACATGGGCGCTGATGACGTAGGCCGGGAGAGGTCTATTCTGACCACTCCCCGCACTGAAAATCGCATAAAACCTGCACCCCCACTATTTGACCCCATTTTTTCCCTTATTTTTGGTGGAGATTATATGCGAGAAATAATGGTATGTGCTTACGCTTTGCTGCATGCTGTCCTCACTTGAGGACAGGTATTCTTTTATTTGACTGGCATTTAGTTCAGTGCGAATACAAAAATACCTGATGACATCATAGAGACATTTCTCTTTGCAAAAATATTTATTTCAGGATAAAACTCCCCACTGAATTGGGAAATTGATATTTTTGCTTTTTATAAACTGGATGAGGCCTAGTGAAAGGCTACAAGGTGGTTGAAGCACTTTAACATAAACAAATGGACTGGTGGCACCATCAATGATACATGCATTCACAAGCTTCTCATGTCTTCGTATGAGGGCACCATGTATATCAAGTACCGTGATATCACACTGGTGTGTTTGTTTCTCCACTTGTTTATTTGTTCTCATATGAAGGCGTGATGCATGAGAGGGCTAGATATTGAAATAGGTTGTCAATTTGTTTTTCCTCATTTCTTGCTTATTGTGAAGGATAAATGGTCTGCAATCATTGTAACAGGAAAATGGCTTTCTATTTTCAGGGCAAGCTTGCTAAGCAACCTAATAGGAGAGACATCAGTAACACAGCGGTGGCTGGTGAGTAAAATCATCTTGTGAGCATTACTGTATTAGAGAACTTAGCTGTTATAGCAAAGTTCCCCTACCTACGCATTGAGTGAGCGTGGTCAGCATCAAGCATCTGTGATCATGTGGCCACTCGTGCACAAAGCCCCTGCCTCGCACCTGGTGCTAACTTTGTTGTCATTAGGTGGGGCGTGATTTAAAAAAAAACAAGCTGCCAAACACCCTGAAACACCTCTCAAAAAACTTCCTGAAATGACTTGATAGTGCGGCATCTTGTGTGCCTGTGCAGTAGCGGCTGCCACACTTGTGAAAAAGCCACCAACGGTGACATTGTGCATCAGTGGCATTGTGAGACCGAGGTGAAAATTTGTTAATGGGATTCTGCTGGTTTCTAATGGTTTCATCTGGTCCCAGAAGGAAGCCTTCTGGTTTGCTGTGGGTTGAAATGGTCCCTGTAGGGCACCAACTGGTTTTTTGCTTGGATCTACTGGTCCCAGAAGGGAAGCCTTCTGGTTTTGTGCTGCTGGTTGAAATGGTCCCTGTAAGGAGCCTCTTCTGGTCCTTGCTGGGAGCTTCTGGTTCTGAAGTGGGATCTACTGGCTCCAACTGAGAACTTTTTGTTGTTCGATTGACAACTTTTTTCTGTTGTTTATGTTGTAATGGTGTTCCTCAATTAACAAAAATTCTCGCCTAAATCTCTTCGAGTTTTTCTGCTATAAATTGCAAAAGTAGTGCTGAAATTTAATGAGAAAACTATGTTTATTAACTGTTCCCCACTAACATCTGTGGGATGCCCTTAATGAGGGAGTATATAAGCATGAGCTCATAGTAACAGTTCGTATTAACATGATCAAGGGCTATGAATGCAGCCAAGGTGGAGCATTGTGTTTTGAATGTCGCACGCATGCAGGATGCCAGAGCCACAAACGTGCAGCAGGTCAAACAGAGAACAAATGCCCTTGGGATGCTGTCCACAAATGCACTCTACAACAAGGCGTTTAAGTCCGTGCCAGCACACATCTCTCATCATTAAGCACTTTTGACCCTCCTAAAGCAGACACACAATCATCACACACTCATGCGTGGTAGCGGAATTCAAAGCAAATGCAACAAATGCAAGAGCACAAGGTGGACCAGCTACCACTGGTCATCCGCATTACCATAGCTTGAAGACCAGGTACAGTGAAAGCTCGTTAATTCGAACCTTGATAATTTGAATTTTCGGATAATTCGAACTACACTACTTGGTCCACCCAAGCTCTATAGAGATCTGTGTATAAAAAACCCCGTTAATTCGAAAGCGAGTCGGTGCCGGCGTGGTGGCCGGCGGCGCTGGGCGGTACGGGTTGGCGGCCGCAGTGGCTGCTGCGTACCCTCATTTCCGCGCAGCCTCTGAAACTTGCAACTAAATACTCGTTAATTCAAGCCCTATTAATTCAGAAATACGGATAAGTACTGTCGGCGCGGTCCCAGCCAATGCCCATGAAAGGCTATGAGTTCGGACGGGCACTACAAATTACGTGCGAAAAACTTTTTTTTTCTTTGCGAGTGTCGTCCATCCTTCCACCCAACAGTCGGCAACTGAAGCATGTGGTCAGCCGCGATCATGACGCCGGCATTGCCCGGCTGCAGTGTTCTAGGACCTCCTAGAACACTGTAGCCCGGCGGTCAGCCACTGGCCGGAAACGGCCAACGTGGACTCTCAGCGCGGACCAATCATGGCGCGACCGCGTCTGTCTTCCTCCCGCTTCTACAACATGGCCGCGCCTGCCGAAGTGGCCTCTCGCTTCACCACGAACTCGTCGTTGCCGCTACACTGTGCCTCATGTTCACGGAAAACAAAAGTCGCACAAAGCTTTCGCTTTGTCTGAAGATGCCCGCAGCACCAAATTTTAGCGATAAAACGCGCCATATTTTCAGAATGCTTCTGGATTTTGAAAGCTACTAGGCTTAGCCACTACTCGTCGGTTGACGTCAGGAAGCGTTAACTATTTTGGTTCAGAAAGGGGTCACAAAGAATAATTCGTCCTCTTTGTTGTCAGTGAATAAATAATAGCTTAATTTTAAATGCACAGCTGTTCTTTTCAGCATTTTACTAAGCATATGGATTCACGCCGTTTATAAATCCTGGCGGTAGTGGTCTGGCGGCAGCCGCCCGTTTTTGGCGTTCCGCTGCGCCGCTCAAAATCCGCAGCGCAGGTTCGCTCCATGTGGGTCGCCCTAAATACGGCACATATACCATAATGCAAATGGTTCTTGTCAGTTTTTTCGAGGCCATTCGATAATTCGAACATCGGGTAATTCGAACTTTTTTCCCGGTCCCGTGAAGTTCGAATTAATGAGTTTTTACTGTATCATAAAAGGCTTTTTTGTTTATTCTATTAAAGGCAAGAAAACACCGCATACAAATTTGGGAGCTACAGTCTTGAGACATTGTTTCAGATGGGGGCTGGCGCTTAAGCAGGCAATCTGGAGTGGGCCTTGAGAGAGGCCGACAGTACTGCAAGGATTTCTGTGCACAACACACCAGTGTATGTCTAATGCTGTCTTACTACACAGTTACATTCGTGGACTGAGGCAAAGGGCACAGAACAATCTCCTTATAAATGCCCAGTGCTTGTGGGTGTCAGCCTGGTACTAACTTGGCACAGCAAAATTAAAGAGGTCAAACAGACCGAATGAAACAAGAAATGGTATTAGTTTGGAGGGATGGGGGTTTGAAGACAAACATTATCTGTGCTTGGTGGTACGTAAAAAAAAGGAGGAGGAGCCCTGTCCTGTTTGGCATTCCTAGCTCCATGTGAAAATGTTGCGCCTTTAGCATAGCATTGGTCACCAATGGTCAAGAATGGTAAGAGTGTAGTGGCAATAAACACAAAAGGCTCTTATGAGGTGGCATAGCACATTTCCAAATGCTGGTCCACATTTATTAAAATACTGCTTGTAATAGTGTATTCTTTTGCTCTTCTGGGGACCTTATTTTAATAAATGTGTACTGTAGTCTAATTTATGCATCAGTAAAATCATACACTCTCCATGAAGGAGAAAATGGATTTAGCTGTCAACAGTACTTCTGCAGTTAACCTCCCACTTATGCTTAACTGCTGCCTAGCAAGTATGTTGAGTTTCCTGGCATTCCCAAAAAATTAAACGGAACAATGGCTAGCACTGGCACTTTTGACAAATGAGATTAATATTGAAGCTTTGCTTTCTTCAGCAGCAGTGATGTGAAATGTTGTTAATATTTTGCAGAGAGGCGAGATCAGCAATTTCCAGTACCTGATGCATTTGAATACATTGGCAGGCAGGTCGTACAATGACCTGATGCAATACCCAGTCTTCCCTTGGGTTCTTGCTGACTATGACTCGGAAGTAAGTAGGGCTCACTTTTATCAATTCTGTTGTAGTGTATTTAATATCCTAGTTCATTTTATTAAAATTTTTTGTGTGCCTTTGTAGGAACTAGATCTGAATGATTCAGCAACTTTCCGTGACTTCAGTAAACCAATGGGTGCTCAAACAAGTGATCGCCTTGATCAGTTCAAAAAGCGTTACCGGGAATGGGATGATCCACATGGTTGGTTCTTACTTTAGTCTCCGTTTAATCTTTTGCCATAAATTTATGGTTGACATAATTTTCCAAAAAGGTGACCTGAATCTGTGTACAAATTTTTCGTTCATTTTTCCTCACAGGAGAAACACCTCCCTATCATTATGGTACCTTCTACTCATCTGCAATGATTGTGGCCTCCTACCTGGTTCGAATGGAACCTTTCACACAGCATTTTTTGAGACTACAGGTAACAAATACTGCTGCACATGTTGAGTTTCCCCAGCTAACGAAAGTGCTCGTAGTCGCCAAAACATGCATATAGGACACAGGTGCATGTTTGACGTGAAGAAAAAGTAATGGTGCTACGAAACATGCAGTGAAGAAATTATTTTAGGCCATTGTAATGATAACTGTAGCAGTATTAAAGCATCAACAAATTCATTGGTGACATTTTGAGATATGTTTATGCAGTGAAAAAATTCAACTAAAGAAAGTACTAAACAATCCATGGCAGTGTTGTAATTAATGCATTAAAAGAATGAAGCTTGATACTACACAATCAGCATGTGTGGCTTAATAAATAGGGTTGCTATCTTCTGCAAAAGTTCTGTGCCTAAGGCTAGGGCTGGAGTGCTTGCTGCAAAGGGAACTGCATTAATTGACACTTGCTTGAGAGCAAGAGTGAAATTTCTTCTTGCCATCCTTCAGCTCGACATTAATGAGCTCCAGCGATTGGCGTATTACTGTCTGGCCTCGCACTCATTTCAGTCGCAGGCTTTTGCAGGAGGTGGTACATAGTATGTGTTTTTAGGACTTTTAAATGTAAGGTATCAAACTATAGTTCAAAGTAATAGTTATACCCTGCTTTGCCCATATTTTTCAGTGATTGAAATATTTAAGGAAGGGCAAATTAGTTAGATTTTGTGCAGCTGTTTAGTGCTGCTTCCGAACTGCACACTTCTGTGGCTGGAGCATACTGAGGCACTCTCCAAGGCAGCTCCTGCTTTGTTTTTTCTGGACCAAATGCAAACTACATGTTTCGTTATTTATTATTATTATTATTATTATTATTATTATTATTATTATTATTATTATTATTATTATTATTATTATTATTGTTGTTGTTGTTGTTGTTGTTGTTCTTCTTCTTTTTCTGCTTCTTCATCATCTTCTTCTTCCTCTTGTATACAACAAGCCTTATTTGTAAACATGTGCAAATAGTGTTTTTTTTTTTTGTTCGAAGCAAATAGTAATTCTCTTCGAGTAATTTCAAATACTTATGGCATTCAAAAAGGTTGAACAGCATAATAGGCATTTTCAAAATCATGTGTTTTTCGAACACACAAAGCCGTTACATGCTTTTAAGTGACGACTCCATGAACACTTACTAGGACACACTCTGTACCAAAACCACACAAAGAGAGAGACAGAGAGAGAGAAAAATGTTTAATGCATAAAATGTTTGGGTGGGCCCTCTTTCCAGGAGCCCATTGGCTTTTGCCACCACTCTGTTCATGAGCAAAATCTGGTCTTCTGAATGTAAGAGCTGGACAGCAGCGCCTCCCAGTCCTCAGTTGTTGGGTTATTGATTCTTGGTATAGCTGGGTTATGTTTGCTCAGGTTCACTTTAAACGATAAACTGAAGACTCATAATTTTTACTACCAAGCCACATTTTTCACTGTTCACAGACATGCCATTAGCTTCTTACTTGCTTGACTATGCTTGCTGAGGACATGTATGCCTCTGTTTTTCTTAGGGAGGCCACTTTGACCTGGCAGACCGCATGTTTCACAGCGTGAAGGATGCTTGGCTTTCTGCCTCAAAACACAACATGGCTGATGTCAAAGAGCTCATACCCGAGTTCTTCTATTTGCCCGAGTTCCTTTTAAACAGCAATCGGTTTGACCTTGGTGCGTAAAATTTACGTCTTTTCTTGGATTGCATTGCACGCTCTTGAGTCATTGCACCTTGTCTTTCTACAGCATCCACATTATGCTATGGTTGTTTTCTGTATTTTGCAGGCTGCAAGCAGAACGGTGTTCAACTTGACAACATTGTGCTTCCACCATGGGCAAAGGGAGATCCTCGGGAGTTCATACGAGTGCACCGAATGGTATGTGGCAATGCAGGCTGATGTGAACTGATTATGTGCAACAGCCTTTTTGTGAGAAGCATATAGCTTGTCAGAAAACCAGAATTAGATAGAGTGCTGTGTGGACAAAAGTTGCAGAGTGTGGTCATCTATTTTATTGTAACATAATAACCATGTACTAGTATATGTCTTTTCACATAACGGTATTTTCACTCTCTATTCCATTCCTTCTATTTCACATCACCAGCCTAGCGTTCTTTATTTAGCAAGTGCAGAGCAGAAATGAATGTGCATGTAATGTTTGTGCAGCAGCAAATTCATTGTTGCCCATGGAAATTAATCACTTGAACCGAGGTCATGAATCACCAAGCTTGAAAATGAACACACACCGGAACAGAACACTGGATGGCTGCGTAATTTGTTGGAAATTATCAGGACAGAGCAGATAACGTACAAGGAAAACTACTTTAGAGAACTTCTTGTTGGGCTAGTTGGTAATTTATCATTGTAATTTAAAAGCGTTCCATTCTCTCCTCTCGTCTGTGTGTGTGTAGTTTTTGGTGCTTTTAATTTACAAGGAAAACTTTGTAAAAATATGTAAATATGAGATCGTGGACGTTACAGGGCAAGAAGCAATCTTGTAGGCCGATATTTTCCGCTCTAATCAGTTAATCACCATAGTCATGCCAATACTCACTAAGACTCTCTAAAATAGTCACAGGAGAACTCATTGGCCTGTAAACTGCTCAAATGCCACGGAGTATAAGAGTGGTTTACTCGTATAGGTACAAAGTATACCATGTCTCTCTCAGAACTTGAGCCATGGTTGAAAAATATACCAGTACACTGTATGAGGGCTCAACTCTAGCCACTGCGGTGGCTGAATGGTTATGGCACTCGTCTGCTGGCCCGAAAGACGCGGGTTCGATCCCGGCCGCGGCAGTCGAATTTTGATGGAGGCGAAATTCTAGAGGCCTGTGCACTGTGCAATGTCAGTGCACGTTAAAGAACCCCAGGTGGTCGAAATTTCCGGAGCCCTTCACTACGGCGTCCCTCATAGCCTGAGTCGCTTTGGGACGTTAAACCCATAAACCAATCAACCAGGCTCAACTGAAAACATATTGTTGGACACATATTTGAGCACTTCGTACTTTTTGCATTGGCTGATTTGTTAAGTTTCGTCTCAAGTTTGGACTTCGGATGAAACTTTTAACTAGAATGTCGCAAAGCATCCTATAAAATGTCTAATTTAGCAATTTTTATCTCGCTGTAGATGTTATGGTTTACTTTTTTTTTTCACATTTGAAAGACCCATTAACTAGGGAAAACTAACGTGACCAACTTCTCACACGCCATAATAACAGTGCTCTCAAATGAGCAGCATGAATGTATTCCACTCCTGGCCTAGTCTGTCTGCACTGAAAAGGTGACAGGACAGCGATGTATATGCTGGCAGCAAAAATTGCACTAGCTACAAGTCTTGCTCACGCTAAGTGAAGCAAACAGAGTGGCAGTTCATGAAGGCAGTAAGATGTCTGACTATGCTAGGAAGCTCTAATGTAAATGCAACTGGTCCCCCATGTATCCATTGCAGAGATGTGTATCCTCATTGAATGCCATTGCATTTCACATCACACCTCTGCAGAGCACGCCGGCCACAGTACACATAAAAATAAAATATGGCTGTACTGTGGGAGAGCGTGCCACTCAGTGTTTAGAAAGCCAAGTTAGATGCTATTGGGTTTTGTAGTGACAATGGTTTTTCTTTTTTTGTTTAAGTAAAGAAAGTGTGAAAATAGATCCTGTCAGATTTGCCACAGTTTTTTTAGCACATGTGGTTCTGTCTATGTGGCTTTTGCAGGCCTTGGAGAGTGACTATGTAAGTGCCCACCTGCATGAGTGGATTGACCTCATCTTTGGCTACAAGCAGCAGGGCCAGCCAGCCATAGAGGCTGTCAACGTCTTCCACCACCTCTTCTATGAGGGCAATGTCGACATATACAGCATTGATGACCCACTGAAGAAAAATGCTACCATTGGTTTCATCAACAACTTTGGGCAGATTCCTAAACAGGTGAGAAGAACGTGCCCTTTGTTCTTGAAAGCATTAGTAATAGAAAAATGGGAGATTTATCTTCTTAAATTCTTTCAACAAACGCAGTGCTTAAAACGTGCACCTGTCACTGATAGTCTTGTTCTAACTGGAGACAATTTCACATAATGAGAAACCGGTTGCCCTTTGCTCCCCCAAGAAGTACATGGTAAACAACTCAAAGGTACCCTTTAAACGTGTGTGGTCAGAATGAGAAAACAGGGCGAAATGAAATGAAAAATGGGTATGTCTTGATGTAGTTACTCTATTTTTCACTACTTAAAATGTCTGGATCCAGTAACCAACTAGCCCAATAAGGTAGCTAATAATTAACCTTATATTAACCATTATGAGCTGGCAGGTATGCCCACTTATGTCTTTATTAGAAACACATGCAATTCCGTGGATTACCAGTATGTTTTTTGTTTGGTTTGGTTTATGGGGATTTAACATCCCAAAGCAACTGAGGCTATGAGGGACGCCGTAGTGAAGGGCTCTAGAAATTTCGACCACCTGGGGTTCTTTAACATGCACTGACATCGCACAGCACATGGGCCTCTAGAATTTCGTCTTCATCGAAATTCTACCGCCGTGGCCGGGACCGAACCCGCGTCTTTCGGGTCAGCAGCCGAGTGCCATAACCACTGAGCCACCGCGGCGGCTTCGTATGTTTTTGAACACCTGCATCTGCTAAAAATAAGTGCTTACTCCGGACAACTATTATTGCATGGGAGCAATAGATGACAGCATATCCCCGCCATATGCTACTTGTGCCATCATTGATTAGTACATCACTGTTTAGTTGGGGAACCTTTTTTTTAAGCATGAACACGCTGCTCCTATTGCACCTGAATGAAATAAAAATTGGGGCTATTTTGAGGAAGGAAAAAACTGTGTGACATTATGTTTGTCGCATTAGCCTTAGTCGCTTTGGGACGTTAGACCCCCATAAACTATAAACCAAACCATTATATTTGTCGCATATTATTGGGCACAGTTGCGTATGCATGTGTTTTCAAAGCTAACTACCATATTTTCCGTTGTATAAGTTATTTCTTTTTTCTAAATTTTTCATCAGTGCATTTTATACAACGGTGTGACTTATATATGGCGAAAAATGGTGTGCCACCGTGCACTAACTTTCTTTTGCTTTTCCAAGTAACTATGGTTGAAAAGAAAATTGATGTGTAAAAGAAAAACAAAATTATTTATTTTTAAGATTTGATATTATGGGTAGAATCACATAATTTCGCCACAATCAGACTGATTGCCACATCCAGGCCAGCCGGATCAGCCATAGTCTCAAAAGTTTCAGTTTCGGTGTCGCATCAGTTTGGCTATGCATTCGTTGTGTGTAGCTCTTGCTCAACACGATGCCACCTACGAGTCAAAGGAGCTACTATGTAAAATTTGTGTTGTGTGCCAATGCATATTTCCTGGAGAATGGGTACTGGGCAGCAGACATGCAATTCGACGTGAATGAAAAATTACGTGGTACTGCTGCAAAGCTGCAAGAGTGCTCCTGTTGATAAAGCCAACAAAAAAGGCACCCCGCAAAAAGAAAGAATACTGGCCAGAGCTTGAGAATCGTTTGTGCACGACATCTGCCACAAGCATGTATTTTCATCATACTTTTTGATGAAGGGATGCACGCATTTTTATAGCGCTTGCTGAATGAACAGGCGTGTCTTATACATCGTTGCGAGTTATGTATGATATTTTCAGAACAGCTGCGATTTGCAGCGATTTGTTGATGAAAATTAGTAGATATTTTTTGGTGTTCTGTAAGGTATTTAATTTGAGGAGTTCATTGCATACATCACGAATCAACATATCTATTGAATTTGAAATTGTTTTTTAGGATTCTAGGAAATTTACAGCATAGTCTAGAGTAACGTCAGCCATGTTTGTTACTGTGTGTTTCTTGTTTTTCATTTAAAAACATACGGGGCTGCATTGTTGGTTTAATTTTGTTGATAGAGTTCCATGATAAATATTTGAAATTGAAGTATGTCATGCAAATATAAAAAGACATACTTTGACATAACAGGACAGTAACTTGTGTTCACCGTCTCTGCTTCATTCATTTTTTTTTTCATATGTTCTTATGAGCATAATGATCTTACCTTCACAAGGTGATAAAGTTGTCAACTTCTGTGATACATAGCATCTTTGACCAAATCAAGTTTTTCTTAATGCATTCTGTAATACTGTACTTTTTATCAGATGCCAATAATTTCGGGCGCATGGGTGCCTCAAAACAGCAAACAGCATGTACAGAAAGCATAACTGGTGACCACTTCCAGCTAAGCTTTATCGAAACAAAACCATGATGATGCTAGACGCGCCCAATGTTGCCTTATCTACTCCTAGTGATAATTTATTTTTCTTATCTGTATAAACTACATCAACTTTACCTTTGAGAAGTGTATTCTTCTTTCGCAGAGTAAACACTGCCCAAATAAAAAGCGACTATGCTGCCATGTTTTCTGTTATCTTTGCCATTCATTTTAGAATGTGAGCACATCAATATGTTGCTTACTCTTAATTTGTTGTCATGATCTATTGGCCATTTCATTTATTCCCTCATTTTTACAAAGTAAAGCATGAAGGGGCTTAAAAAAAAAACTGGGTTTCTCCAGAAGAAGCTTCCCATCAGAACATTACACAGAAGGAAAGAAATCAGCAAATGAAATGTATTTACACTTGTGTATATGACTGCAAACCTATGTGATAGGTGCCTCTTTCAGAATAAGCGTGATTCACAAAACACACATACCTGTGCCATACACGTGCAAGAAATGGTAAATGCTTAAGGTCTTAAGTTTGTCTTAAGGTCTTAAATCTTAATTATTTTTGGAGTTGGTGCTACACGTCCACATTTAATGTCATTATACGAAAGTCACCATGCCAACGCTTGCACGGTAGTCAAAAATTTCACCTGAATAAAACAGTGGTTACGAGCACAATATCTCTGGAATGTTGTTCAAATGTAGTATAAATATTACTTTGCAGAAAATACGCTTTTCTTGCTTTGCAAGTCGAAAAAGTAGCCATAAACTCGTGTGTCAGCACACAAGCCGAGAGTATCTGTCAGAAGTGCTGACAAAAATGGCATCCTTCACATCAAAAACGCAGTAGAGATGCCTCATCCAACTGAAAAGTTTGAATTAACCATTTGCTACTGGTTAGGAATTTGTTATTAACAAAGTTGCATGTTTTTTGTGTATATGGAATCATTGCGGGAGTACACATTGCTGAGGCAAATGAGTTGTGGTGAACTCGGTAGGTCGCAAATGGCAGTAAGGCTAATGCCATTAAATTTATACGTGTGGCATCGCGGGAATGCCATTCAAACTTAATGCAGTAAGCACTTAATGCCATTGCCTGTGTGGCACGGGTATTAGTTGGAAAAACCTGAATGTCTTCCAGCTGTCTCCAGATGGTACCAACTTCTTTAGCTATAGCATACAAATAGGGCTCTTCATTCTTGGGCTCTTATACCTCTCAGAATTATACTTCTCGGAACAACACCCCATGTTATTATGTGGTCAAGTTGGGCTGGGCCCTCGTAAGACTTGGAGTGAGTGCTTTCACATGGTGGTGGGGATGCACACTTCTCCTTCTCGAAGGAGAGTAGAACAATCTGGGAGCCTTAATTTTAGGCCATTATTCCCCGAGTTAGGTGCCTGGCTTTTTTTTTATTTAAACTGTTCTATAATTTGTTTGTAACCTTGGGCACTTATTTGTTGTGTGAAATTAAATATTTTGACTCTACAAACAAGCTGTAAAAGCTAGGTCACACTAAGAAAATCTTTACAACTCACATACCATCCCCCCCCCATGTTTTTCCTTGTTTCCAATATCTTTTCTTTGCTGCTGTCAGTATCTACATTTCAAACATTTCTATGCCCATTCTATACTTAATGGGCCTCTGCATGCACTACAAAAACATGCAGCATTGCATCTGTCATTTGCAATGCACATCAACTTCAGAAAAGCGAATCATCCAGCTTCTAAATTTTAGTGAGTGCTATTGGATGACATTTGGAAGGGAAGCTTTACCATGTGTGGCAGTTAATAAGAGTGGGTAAACTAAGTGTACCAAGAATCAGATCACAAACAATTAACCCTGAAGGCCCTTCTTAAATTCGTTTAGGGCAGGAGATGGTTTTCACGCGGTGTTTCATGTCAGCTACTTGCAGCAGCAAACTGCATTTCACTCAGGTAGTTTTCACGTAGAAACCAGGTTTTACCCAATTTTCATTAAATTGCTCTTGTTGCAACATAGCTAGTTTTACTTGGTAAATGAGGGCCCTGTGTATAAATTGCCTTATTACCATTGTAGTTACCACGTACACATTTCTGCCAACTCAGAAATGCCTGAACCAGGTGCACCACTTCTCGGGTGTTTTTTTATTATTATTATTGATTTTTTTCTCTACCTCTGTTTCGGTATGTTAGAATTTTCACTAATGGCTGAGTATTTACCACTTAGTTGTGTACAACACTGGGTCCTAGTTATCTTATCACCTTTGAAGAGTACCTGTTAATACTTGCTGTCACCAAAAAACTTGTTCTGCAACTTATGAATATTCCATTTGTTACCTGTTGTATGAATGCCTTGCGAGTACTAATGTTTTTCCCTTTTTATGGACCATTTAATTTCACAACAGCTTTTCAAGAAGCCTCATCCATGCAAGAAGCTTACCAACAGAACCAGTGTGGTGGACCCAGGACCCATAATGCCTGGCTTGAGCTATTGCCATGACAAGTTATTTTTTCACAACCTGGACAACCTCAAGCCATCCTTGCACCCACTAAAAGGTCAGTACCACTGTAGGTGACCCAATAAAATCTGGGACAGCTCTGTTAATTGCATCATTTTTTATACTCATACCAATTCCCATGCCACATTGCACCAAAAGCAATAAAATAAATGAAATAACAATGCCCTGCCCTAAGAAAACTTGAAAACTATAGCTGATGACATGGATTCTGGCAAAAGAGAAGTTTCCGTCTGCTTAAAATTATAAACTAGCTCGTTTGACTCACTGTGAGCGTTAGAATTCTAGCCAATGTCCGATGTGTATTGGCATTTTTTTTTCTTAATCGGCATTTTGATGAATCGGTACGTAATCAGACTCAGTGCCACCAGGTCACAAGGTCAGGTCTGCACTGCTGCAATTTCAGCCTATGCATTTGTCTAGTGCATGTTTGAGTGTACTCTATTGCAGCCGCAGTGTTCGTAATCATGAAACATCCTTGAGAGTGCAGGCTAGATTTATTTTGTTACTTCTTTGTGTGTACACGTTTGTATGTGCCTGAGTTGCCGAGGCACCATGACTAGAGCAAAGGATGTCACATGAACCTTAAATTATTGAGACACCGTTGAACTGGTTGCACATGTCACACTGCACTGTACGCTGTCAAGCCACCAGTGAAGGAAGCTGCAGGCCCATTCACGAATGTGTTGGTAGCTTTGCAGCAGTGGGGGTCATTCACACATTCACAAAATGGGATAGGAATGGCACATGCACAATGCTAGTAGCCCTTTGCCACCAGGCCGAAGCACTGACTTACTAAGAGATGATCGGGCGCTTGAGATGGCCTGTCACCAGTTTGCACTGCGTGTACCAGAAACCACGCGCTATACTTTTGCCATTTCATTCTGGCCCATTAGTACCAGCAGTGTAGCCACCGTGAGATTTTTGCACAACTCATGTATGTGCCAAGTACTTGCCTATACCACCTGATGGCATGGCGCCTGTTGTCGAGACCTGCACTTAGGTGGATGGGCAAATTTTTTTCGGACGTGCCACTTCATTCACTTCTGCTTGATGCCCTTTAATTGTCAAACAGAAGCTTAACTACCGTATGTATACTCGTGTAGGCACCAGATAGCAAGCGTGTCAGACTATAAGAGACAATAATATAGTTTCCCCAGAACATAGCTTGAAAACTGAATTGAAAAATGCCGCTTTTGGGAAAAGGCCGTGCCCCGCCAGAATACTAATGAAAAAAAGTGCGGTCCTACTTGCATACATACAGCCTCAACCAGTGGGGCTGTTTTTCTTTTTTCAGAACTAAAAGGTCCTGTTGGTCAGATAATACAGCATGAGAAGACAGTCTTGGCTGTGGAGCAAAACAAGGGGCTCATCGGACCACTGTACAACCGATATGTTGCCTGGGGATTTGCCGACTACAGCATTCGCATGGGTCCCTATGAAAGTGAGCGTTGCAACTTTGTGTGGGAAGATGTTCCTTCAGGAGAGATTCTGTGCTGTGCCTGTCCAGACAGCAAAATCATCATCACTGCAGGCACAAGTTCGGTAAGCCAGCAGGGTCTACTGAGGCTATGGAAAGTGCTGTGTTCTCAAGAACCCATGTGGCGTCATTGTGCCTACTGGGTGTCAGTCATTCCTTCACAGAAATTTGTTGCGCTGTGATGGTTTCACCCATATAAAGGACATATAGGTTTTTATAAGTTCTGGTTGCCAGTTCGGCAACATCAGTGTACGCCCCCTTATTCTCCAGGACAGCGGAACTACTGCTGGCATAATGCCCTTGTTACATGGGAAGGTTTGGTTTAAGTGAATTACAGTTCAGCTTTCTAACTAGTTTTGAATTAAATGTCAGTCAGCCATGTTTGCATGGTACATTTCACAGAATCTATTCAGTTTCTCACTCTCGTAGTCTAGCTCTGTTAAGCCCATTACTGAATAAAAATGTGCCTGTATTTAGTTGTTTTCATTTCTAAACTATTTTTTCATACCTTATTTTACTAAGTTTAAATTTCTGCATGAGTTTTGCTCTTGTATGCCATAAATGGAAACCCGTGCTTGGCCAAGGCAGCCCAGGAAATACTTGTGTAACTTGGGCACTTTGTTGCAGATCCTCTGGGGCCGCTTTATGGGTTCAGATATTTGTGCACATTTTTTTTTTTTTTTCATGAAGGTGCTAAATTAATGTTTACTTTAGCGAGGCCCACAATATTTTATGCAGTTAAAGAACAATTGGCAGTGAGAAATATTGCCTAGTCAGCTGATACAACAGAGTCGCCTACTTCCATCTTGTCAGTTGACCCATTCAGCTGGGGAAACTAATCTTAGTTGAATGCAGCTGCCATTACACTGCCATGTAGTAGTGCCCAGCTACTATTGAAGTCAACTGCCAGTGACTTGGTGGTAGTTCAAACTGTTCATTTGACAGTAGCATAACTTAGCCTCATGCTGTTGTTATGTGATCTTGCAGTTGTTTTATATCGCAGAGTTCCAAAAATCTTGTAAGCCAGCCCAAGGTTGTGACATTTACTTCAATTCTAAGCTCCCATTATACCATTACAGCCATTCCACATTAGTGTGGATTATTCAGTCATGTCTAACTGACAAGTAAAATGTCTAGTTTACTAAAATGCACATTTTGTTAGTACATAAAAAAGGGTAGATCATTTCTTGCTCTCATTAGCCTGTGACATGCACAGTACTTAAGTAGCGTTTTCTGTTTTTTTTTTTCCTTGACTTGGGATGTCGGGTTTGGGATATGGTAAAAAAGCATGTCTCATGTCTGTTCTTGACTCCACCGCCTGTTCTTAACTTTAATGCTACTTTTCAGGTAGTGACTGTGTGGCAGTTTGACAAGAAGAAATTGACATTGAAGCAAAACTTGCATGGCCACACAGAGGCAGTGACATGCTTGGCAGCATCACGTCCTTACAACCTCATCGTGAGTGGCTCTCGAGACTACTCCTGCATACTGTGGGACCTGAGCCGGCTCGTCTTTGTGCGCCAGCTGCGAGGACACACTGCCCCAATAGCTGCTGTTGCTATCAATGACCTCACGGTAAGACTTGGCTCACTTCAGTCCAAGATTCTCAGACAGTTGGCGGTTCTAGAAGTCACCAAGGCAAACGCTTTTTAAATTGTCATCTGTGGGTTGTATATTCACTGCCGCACAGCACTATATGATGTGCACTAGTTTTTGTAATACTGTGCCAGAATAACAATATAGTAGAATTTTGCTGATACCACTCTCATGGGACTGCAAAAAATATTCTTATCACCTGAAATTCATATTAAAAAATTATTGCCGATTTGCGTAGTTAGACCAGATGCGAATTAGGTGCGCTAGCAGTTCGGTTCTCCCTTTGGTTCCGGTGTTCAGATCCAGTGTTCATGGATGTAAGTTATTCGGATAGTGATGATGGGTTAATGTCCATATACGGGGAATTGTTCATTCTCTCCATTCATAGACCCCTGGGAGTCTTCCTACCACTCCTGGCGCAGTGGTGCAGCAGTCAAGCGATGCACCACTGCCCTTCTATGGCAGGTGCTGTCATCGGTGGGACTTGGGTTTCTGGGGTTGGGTTACGACCCAGGTTGCTCTTCCTGAGCAGTCTCTCATGATTAAATGAGCTGCCACCTGACACGGTGGGCAGGTTGATAGGTATATATGTGTACATACCTGGGCAGCTTGCCCACCACCCAGTGGGCAGGTGAGCAGCCTGCCACGAAACCGGTTTCAGACAGACAAACACACAATGGCTAAATGTGGGGAATGGCTACTTTAACTGCTAGCACACTAAAACGAACAAAATTTGTGTGCTGAACCACAAGAAATGTGTTTGCAAAAATTATTTACAGCTGACAGTATTCATTCATGGCCTCGCGCCACTGCTCAGTGCTCACGGTACGCTCTGCACAACTGGCGACTGCAGTGTCGGCAATGTGTGGGTCGCACCTTGTGGCAATGTGTGGGTATCACCTTTGCCAAAAGTAGCCAGAAATGGAGTTATCTTCTCAGCTATATAGTGGAGCCCTTACGGCACCCTTAAATACCAAAAGGTCTCTAAAGGTGAGGGCAAGGGTTCTCCTTACCTTACACAGATTTGGAGCTCAGAGGGTGCCACGAATGCTCCGCTACACAGCTAAGAAGCAAACTATGTTACCTGGTTACTTTTGACTAAGACGGTGCATCGGCTGTACTGTTGCTTGTCAGTAATTTATTGGCACAGTAAATGTAAAAAATGGTTTATTTTTTATGGAGGTTTAACGTCCCAAAGCAACTCAGGCTGTGAGGGGTGCCGTAGCGAAGTTCTCCGGAAATTTCGACCGCCTAGGGTTCTTTAACGTGCACTGACATCGCACAGTACACGGGCCTCTAGAATTGCGCCTCCATCAAAATTCGACCGCCGCGACCAGGATCGAACTTGCATCTTTCGAGTCAGCAGCCGAGCATCATAACCACTGAGCCACCGCAACGGCCCAATATTTTAAAAAATGATATGGAAAAGAAAAGGAAGCTTCGAGGACTTTTTGACACGGGTCCACAGCGTGTCCTTACCGTATGTCGGGAAATTATTGTCAATGTCAGGGGGTGCCATAAATGCTCTGCTACACGGCGAAGAAAAAAACTGTGTTACCTTGTTACTTTCATCAAAGACAGTGCATCGGCTGTACTGATGCTTATCAGTATTTATTATTGTCAGTAATTTATTGGCATAGTAAATATTGTAAAAAATGATATGTAAAAAAAAAAGGAAGCTTCGAGGACTTTTTGACATGTGTCTAAAGTGTATTTACCGTATGTCGGGCAATTATTGTCACTGTGACCATGTTGACATTGGCCAGCTCTTTGTTTTCATGCAAACTAACCTTCATGGGGAGAATAACTGACAATCCCTTCTCACATACTGTAATTTTGCACAAATAAAACCCCAGCATAAAACTGCACCCCTAATTTCGACGTCCCCGACAGAAAAAAAAAAATATTCTTTCATATAACCCATGCACTTACTTTAAGGAAGTATGGTACTTTTATCACTAGGTGCTTTTATCACTGTGCAAACAGTGATCATTTTGTTGTTTAGTGAAGTTTATTTCAAGAAGCTCACTGAGGTGCTGATTTCGCCTCTAGAAATTTTTGTTATCCCTGCAGTCTTGAGAGATTTCGTTGCCGCTGTCAAAATGGTCATTTTATAGTCCATTCAGGCTCATTGCGCAGATACAGATGCTTTTTGCTTTTGTCCACAATATTAACTGCCACTTCCTTCTACATATCAATAATTCATTGGCAAAATACTGAAATGTTTAACGTTTAGAGGCACGTCCAATTGGCGCAAGGTTGTAAAGTTTGTCAGCTATCAATGTATCGTACAGCCCTTTGTTGGCCATTCATCGGCATTACATGCGTCGATGATGATTGGCATTTTTTAGGACTTATGCTATATGGGGTGCAGCGCGTTGCTGAGAATCTGCCCCCTCCCCTCTCCTCTCAAAATCCACATAAAACACACAGCTCTACATTTTAGTCGCATTTTTTCTATTTTTGGTGCGAGTTATATGCAAGAAAGTAGGATACTATTTTGATGTCGATGATCTCAAAGAACTTTTAAGACTGAGCCCTCATAAAGGTAGGCTGACATGCTTTAGTGGTGCTTATCACATTTAGAATGACATTATAATCGGTGAAGTTCAGATCAGTCATATGTCATGTGTAAGCAGTTTCCAGTTTTTATTTTAGTTGTACTGAAGTCATGAACTACAGCTCTCCAACTCTGCTTTTTTTGTGTGTGTGTGTGTGTGCATATGTGAATGTGCAGGTGTAAGTTTTAATTTCTATCTGTGTTGTCATTTTCAGGGGGACTTGGCAACGTGTGCTGGCACTCATATTACTCTGTGGACCATCAACGGCCAAGAGGTGGCCAGCGTGAACACTGCCACTGGCCGTAGCGACCGCCTGCAGCAAATACTTTGTGTGTGCTTTTCACAGCTAAATGAATGGGACAACCAAAACGTCATCATGACAGGCTCCAGTGATGGTGTTGTCAGGGTATGTCTTTTTATGTTGGCAATTTTCCTTTTGATACAGAGGGTTCGTCATAAATACATCCACTTAAAAGTTGTGTACAAATTGTGTTCACAATCAAGAGGTCAATCGTTATCATTGGTTTAAAAAAAAAAAAGCGGAATAGTTCAATATCAAGCCGGCAACTTGATAACTTGGGCATTAAAAATAGGGGCAAATGTTGTCGAGAACAATGTTAAAGGAATAAACAAATCAGCTTGTTTCAGGCTGTGATACAGCTATCACTCATTTGAAGGAATGCTATCCCACCTATTTCAGTAACTGAATGTGTCCTTTCCTGCCAAACACTGCTCTAGTTAAATAAAGCAGCAGGACACTTTCAACAGGAGTTGACTTGAGCAATATTTGGGTGAATTACATGGAAACGTCAACTGCTTTTAAGCTCTCAGCAGTAGTTCAGTTCAACTGAGATTGCCAGTTCCATCTGAATGAGCCAGTTGACAACTGACACGGTGGCAGTCAGCAATTTTGCTGCATCAGCCAAGTTAGCAACATTTCCTGCTGCCACGTATTCACAAATTGTGCATTGTATTTCTGTCCTGGCTAGTATAGATGCAAATATGTTACTCCGAATTAACAAATGCACTTGAATGTGCAAGCTGTCTAAGCAGCATCAGAAAAACTGCAGCCAAGTGCAGAAGCCAAATAAACGCATGTAAGGGCTGCACATTTTTTTTTCCAGATTCGAGGGCAAATTTTCAGATTGCAGCCCATGTGCAGGATGTGGGAAAAAAAATAAAAAATTTAAAGTAAAAACAGACCAATCGGGGGGTGAGCGGCATTTATTGTACGTTCAGTCGTCACTCGTGGAGTCTTCAGACTCCGAGCTGGTGCTGTGCTCTGGTGCATGCTCATCCCACAAGAAGTCACGCAGCCCCCGTTCCACATTTCCATCACATAGCAGAGCCGCTCTTTCACTTTCACGGCTTGCCTCGGAAAGAGCGCTTTTTGCAGCTTATGTTCCTCAGTGCATCCGTTTGGTTGCACCATCGTCAGACGCACTTCTCGGCCACATCAAATTTCCTGCCCGCCGCACGCTTGCCATGTTCGAGAGCGAACTCCCAGCCATGTAGGTATTAAGGTGCTTGCCCATCATGCTAAAACTGCAATGCTCATCAGCAGCACACAAAAGCCACAACTACAGTGAACTACCATGCTTCCACAGCTCCCATGCCCTTGACAGCTACAAAAGCTGGAGCTGGTGATACTAGAAACCTTTAGCATACCGTGTAACATGTTACCATTACCGGTACTGGAGTACCGGGAGCCCGCGCGCAGCTAATCCGCATGCACAAATCGCCTTGATGGCACCTGATGGTGCCAGGTACCCGGCAGCTATGCACGCACCTGCAGCATCGGGACCAATCAGCGCGTGCTCACCGGCGGTGGGCAGGCTCCCGGTACTCCGGTAACGGTAATGGTAACATGCTACACGGTATGCTAAAGGTTTCTATTCATGCTGATATGGATAGCTGGATCTCGTGTCCCTCGCGGCGGAGGAAAACGACGACGACAATGATGACCCGCGGCCTAGGGCGCCATCCATGGGTGGCACCTGGAAAATCTTGTGCACGCACTTTTCGAAGGCTTGGAAAGTTTGGGTGCGGTACTTTTTTTTTTTTTAATATTTCCTGTGGGAAAAACAGGGTGCGGCCCGTACATGGGTGCAGCCCTTACTTATAGGGTATGCCTGCACAAATGCATAGCTGAAGTGATGGCCTGGTGGTAGAGCATCCGCCTTGCATTCTGGAGGTGTTGGATTCGATTGTCACGCCGCCAGGTGCCTACCAGATTTTTAATCGGTACTAGGTTTCCCCCTGCCTGATGCTCGGCTTTTCTGGTGTGAAATGCTTGGGAAAAGGGTCCTGGACCAAACCGTTGCATTGAAGGGACAGTGATCCAGTCCGCCATCAAACAACTTATATCCGCCTCGTGTGGTACAGCCCACTTGTGGCCCTTTTTTTCGAAGAAGTGCCTGTTCCGGGCTCACACAGTGGTGGGATTTGAAGGCTCAGGCTTCTGTCCCAAGCCATCCAACCCTGGGAAGCTGAGCATCAGGCAGGGGGAGGGCTTGTTCCCATTTGAGGAAACCGGTGGGTGTCCTTCCAGCAGTGGGAGGTGGTAGTTGAACCCACCACTTCCTGAGGCCACAGCTATGGCATAGCACTCTTGTTGCAGCTCAGTCATTTTAACAAACACTTGCTAAGCAGTGAGTTCAAGGAAGCATGAATAGGCTGCCGTATTGTTGTACAATCTATACTGTATAATCCACACGCTCCCCTATTTTTATTAAATTGGCTTTAGAATCTGTTAAATTGAGAAACCAGGTGGCAGCTTTCACTCTAAGGTGTTTCTGCATTTGTTGTTGCAGTTGGTTAATTTCTTTTCAGCTGTTGGTGCTGTCTCCCCCAGGGGCCCTAAAGACCTTTTTACTTTTATAGCATCCCATATATACTCATATAAGAGCCACCCCTGTGTAAGGGGTGGCTCTTATCAGCTGTGGTTTGCAGTTGTTGCAATAGTTCGTCTTAACCGAGGCACACATGAAGCAATTCTTAAGTGCATTTTTTTGCATTGCGTCCTGTGGGAAACCAACTAACTGGTCTCACAACTGAGAAATCATCTTAACCGAGTTCGTCTTAACAGGAGTCTATTGTAGTTCACATCAGTATTTTAGATGCACTCTTCTGTGACTATGGCGACATGCTAACATTAGCTCTTAGCGGTTTTTTTCAGCTACTACAGCTATCATCTTGAGTTTCTGTGCTTGACAAGAGCAACATGAGCGTGCTTTGACCGCATGACTTCTTGCGTATTGAAGATTGTTCTGAGGCAAAAGCTACAATACTAAGGTGATGATGGCACAAATTCGTGGCACATGTTTGGCATGGGAAAAATAGGAAATGCAAAAAACCGCATTAACAACTATTCAGCATTAGTTAGTGACTGATGGCAGCTTGTTATGGAGAATGTCATTTTGGAGAAGTGGGCCTCATTTTGGAAAATTGCCTCACCTTGGTTACTGAATGAGCTGTGCCCATAGGTCAGCTGGAGTGAGCTGGTAGCGGGTGCTCACATTGTTAGCATGTCACCAGCTTCAGTTCTGTGTCCAAGGTAGTTTGACATGCTGTTATTTTTATTCCAAAATACATTAACTGTTTAGGACATGGCTACTTACTTTATGCTACAGTAATTCAGTCACCATATTTGCAGGTGCTTGTTCATGACATCTTGGGAAGTTGTATGTGAACCAAATTTTGTTGCATATTGGACTTAAAGTGTGCACTGAAATATTCTTTCTTACTTTCATAAATGTTTAGTACTGCCTGAGGTTTTTATAATCAGAGAACAATAATTGCAGTTCAAGTTGTCAGTAGCATATAAGGGTTTTTGTATTACATCTGTTTTAGCCAGGCCTTCATATCTTGTATTTGTTTCTTTTTTCTTGCCTTTAGTTACACTGTTCATGAGTTCTGCTCTGAAGAAGGGTCCTGGTATTTGCCATGAAAAAGTGACAAAACCTTCACGTTAGGAATAATGTTTTCAAAATCTTCAGAGCCTAATACACCTATGCCCACTTTACAGATGTGGTCTGCTGACTATGTGCAAATTCCTATAGAAGGCAAGAAGCCAAACCCCAGCAGCACAGCCGTCACACCAGCGGTTGTTGAGGAGCCCTGCATCGTTACGACCCCTGAAAAGTCTTCCTCACCACCACCCACACAGCCAGCCCCACAGCAGGAAACAATGGCTGAAAGGATAGTTCGCAAGCTCAGTGCAGTTGACACGGATGACGTGGACAGCTTTCGAACACAGCACACCTCAGCCTCTGTGCTTATCAAGTGTGGCTCAGACAGCTCACTGTCAGAGGACGATGGTAAGTTTTGGATGCATTGGTTTACAGTGCCTTTTGTTGGAGGCTCCCTTTTGTCCCAGATGCATCCATTCTTGCCCATCGTTATCATGATCACCAACTGTTTGCCACTTGTCTTCGAAGTTCCTGGGCCAACAAGCCCATGCCCAAAGTGCAGTCATGCGCAAATTGGTGAAATGGCTGCTTTAATTTTCTTTTGTGCAAGCTTGTAAGCAGCAGCAGAATTTCACCTGACGGTCTATTTAAAGCCTGTTCCATGCAGGCGCTATTGAGCTTGATTGATTTGACCAAGACCAAACTCAATGCAGATCTAGTGGTGTTATGTGCCCAGTTTTAATCCCGATCAAGCCCAATCCCTGACACCAAGCCAGTTTCTGAAGCTAGATTGAAGTTTTCAGTCAGGATCTAGAGCTGCTCCTGCTATCCTCATGCTTACGGAACATTCAAATGCAAATTTCAGAGGGAGTGTACAGAAAGATTAGTTTATGGTGGGGGGGTTTTAACATCCCAAAGTGACTCAGGCTATGAGGGACTGCGTAGTGAAGGGCTCCGGAAATTTCGATCACCTGGGGTTCTTTAGCGTGCACTGACATCGCACAGTACACGAGCCTCTAGAATTTTGCCTGCATCGAAATTCAACCGCCTTGGTTGTGATCAAACCCGCGTCTTTCGGGTTAGCAGCCGAGCGCCATAACCACTGAGCCACCGCGGCGGCAGGAAAGTACAGAAAGATATTCTATCATAAGATGCAGAATTTGAAATGAACTATACATTAATCAATGTGGACTGCATTCGTTACAAATTCATTTGTTTGTTACAACTCATCAGCAGCAGGTGCACCCAGCACCACCTGGCTTGCAGCAAGCCAGCTATAACCAGTGTAAACAGGGGGTGTGCTTGAGAGTAGCCTTCAATCTCTTGTGCTCATTTCATTTTGCACGTGACGCCTATGTCATTCGCAAAAGACAGCAATTGGTGCACAGCTTGTCATGGGGTGAAGACAACCTACCATATTTACACGATTTTAAGTCGACTCGAATGTAAGTCCACCCCCCATATCGCATGTCAGGAAAAAAAAGGGAGGGGGGTGGGGCGCCTGCGCATGGGTACATTCCAAAACAAAAAACTTGAGAGGACGCTTAAGCTCCGTCTTTAAGAGTAGAATGTGGTTACGTCATAAGGCCACCACCGCTTATCACCAGACGCCATCGGCCGCGTAGCGCGGTTAGGGCGGGGGGTGCCGGGGGGGTGCTGGGAGGGTGTGTCGTCAACTATGGCAGCGCTGGCTTTTCCACTTCACGAACTCCTTAATGCTTTCGCATTAAAATATATTAGTCACTGGACTATTCGTCTTCACTAGCACTGCCGTCACCCTCACTGCTGCGGGGGTCACAGCACGTCATTCTAACGTCATCGTCCAGCGAAATCTCCCACTTCGCAAACAACCGCAGCACATCGTCATCCTGCGAAATCCCGCACTTCGCAAACAGCCGCACCACACCATCGCGTGGAACAGCTGAAAATTTTGCCTCGCTGCAGCTGCCACACCTGTATCACCCACTCTGAGACGTCGAACTTGCGGCCTGGCGCGCAGTTGTTCGTTTCTTCAGCATGAAGAATAACAGCCATCTTGAATGTAGCCGTGAATGAGCGCCGGACGCTTACCGGACCCGGAGCACAAATGACGGTTGATGAAGCACTACATTAAAAGCTGGTAAAACGTGGCTGGCAGTCGTCAAATGCGTCAAACAGAGCCAAAGAAAAACTATGCATGCTATGCATGAGCGGCGTCGGCTCTTCCATCAGGTACCGATACTCCCCGGAAGTGCTGCCATTCCGAGTGGCGGTGCCACCGCGATTGGAACAGCGACCCTTCCATCAACTATCGACACTCCCTTGAGCGCCGAATCTGCAGTTGAAAGTAAAAAAGAAAAATGCTTCCGAAAAGCAAGCAGAATAGCCGACTGTTACTGGGTAGGTCCATAGAGCGAACAAAATTGCAACCACGCTGTAGCATCCCTGATATCTTTTTAGTCTTGCCTTTATTTATGGTGCTGTGCTTTGGTTTCGATAGTAAGTCAACCCCCCCACCACTTCGGATTTTCAAATAAAAAAAAATAAGCCGACTTGCAATCGTGTGAATACGGTAACTGACCAAAGCCTGGCACTTTGCTCACTTCACTCTCGAAGGCGTTGCGGAAACCAACTGTACCCTAATTTTACTGAGTGATTATTCTGTTCACAGTATACTGGTATCAGGATTAGACCTATGGTAGGGGTGCTAGTTGCAAATTACCGTCCACTGCGGCTTCGATACGAAGCGGGCTAGGCCTAGTGACGCCTAGCGAGCTGCATGCTGCCAGTATGCTGGCGGGTGGCTCATCACAGCAAGAAGTACATCAGTAGTGTGGGTGTAGTGTAGTATTGCTTCTAGGTTACAGATAAGCTTATTCAGTATATATTGACTCATCAATATATTGGAACAATTTCACGATCCCCTTCGAGTTCAATATATCTGGGATCGACTGTTTACATGAAATGAGCAAACACTGTGCACGGTTTAAGGAGCAGCAGACCGACTGGAAAAAGTTTAAAGAACTCTCAGCACTTCTTTCTGCTTCTATCAGCCAACCAAACTCAGTAATGAAAGACGGTGGTGGTAGGATGAGCAGTGTAAAGCTGCAGCTGCTGCGGATCTGCTCAGTGATTATGGTGCCGCTGACCTGAAAGACGTGGGTTCGATCCCGGCTGCAGCGGTTGCATGTTGATGGAGGCAAAACACTAGAGACCCGCGTACTCTGCGATGTCAGTGCACGTTAAAGAACCCCTGGTGGTCAAAATTATTTGGAGCCTTCCAGTACGGCGTCCCTCATAGTCCGAGTCACTTTGGAACGTTAAACTCTATAAACCAGTAAACCTGCACACTTGGAATATAACAAGGCTGGTCATTGTTTCACAGATATCCAATAAAGGAATCTTCTAAATTTTAAGCGGCCAAAACGTGTCCAGTATGTATACAGGGGGGAAATTGGACAATGTTTATCTCGTCAATAAATTCATGCACTGGTTCCCACAAAGTTTCTGACTGATTACAAGCACCCAAAGATCAAGTGCAAGTGCTCTCACTCTGGTCAGCACCAACGGAGAAACTCTCCAGCATCAAGCAGGTCGATTCTCTTGGACAAGATTTTGCGTACAGTCCTAGTTGCAATTAAACACTTTCATAAAGATGCTCTTGAAGTGATTCTATACTCTTTTGGGAAGGTATGGATTGCAGGCAGCTTTATATGGTGTTGACCAGGTCTCCACACACAACAAGTGATTGGAGGTCCTTGGGCATATGTACCGCCATGCAGTATAGTAAGCCATCTCCATACTGAAGAAGATGGAGACAGTGCTACCCGTGTACAGAAGCATTCCTGACACACAACTCAAATGCCATGAGTTGGCCAGCTATAGAAAGCAGAATAACATGCAGTACAATTTAAAACCTTCATTAAGGTACTCTTGAAGTGATTCTATACTCTTTTGGGAAGGTAAGGATTGCAGGCAGCTTTTGTAAAGCCTTGTAAGTGGCAGTCATTATAGTTCATTATTGAAACACGGGAAAAATGGGGCATTTCCAGCAACCAGCTGTAGGCTAGTTGCCTTTCAAAGCTGTCATTCAGTGGTTTATAAAAAATGATAACTTGCAGTTTCACTATACTATCTAGAATCCAGTGGCATCTTCAATCGGTGCCAGGCAGTGTTGCAGCCAGGAGCTGGCCAACTCGTGGCATTTAAGTTGTATATCAGGAATGCTTTTGTACACAGGCAGCACTCTCTCCATCTTCTACAATATGGAGAAGGCTTACTATGTACTGCATGGCAGTACATATGCCCAAAGACCTCCAATCGTTTGGTGTATAGAGACCTGGACAACACAATAGAAAGCTGCTTGTCTGAATGCACATTTCAAGTTTATGTAGGAACTGTACTGTCCAAAACGTAGGTTTGTAGGTGGGGGATGCATTTTTACCGGTGGGTGCACATTCTGGTAGCCACCAAATGGTGCTTCAGAGGAGGCACCTTCTGGGCTCAGAGGCTTCCTGGATGGTGGAGGCTTCCAGACACACAGACCACAGCTTTTTCGCCCTAAGAGGACTACACTGTTAGCGCAGCGAGAAATTACACCACTGTTCACTCAGACTGACACTGTATTTACACGAATATAACGAAAGTTTTTTTCCTTAGCTCAACAGTTTAAGTACGCATCTGCCGTTATATTCGTAACTAAGTTACGAATGTAATGCAGTTTTGTTTTTCGCTGCTCCTCAAGATAGCTACAGCGAGCTTTATCAATAGACTTCCAAGCTGCTAGAAGCCAACTTTTTGAAGTCCTTGGGGATGCGCGGCGCTCACTAGCAAAAGAGGAGGGCTGTGGACGTGGAAAGGATGCACGAGCGGTTGAGAAAGGGAAGGCACTGAAAGAGTTGAGTGGAGTAGTGAAAGGAAAGAAGGGCGAACAGGCACAGGACTGGGCAGCATAAAACAGTGCAGCGGTGGCCGCTGCTGCATGGGAGAGTGCACGAGTTAAAGGGAAGCTGAAATGGTTTTTGACAATTCGAGATGATTCAAGGATTAAAATGTATGAAGCTTCTAGGTGAAGCATGCAAAGTAGTTTTGCGCTAGCATTTAAAATGGTGAAGTAACCGCCGATTAAAACTGACGATGCTCAGGCTTCTCTTCACTGCGCTGAAGAAGTGTGGAGAAACTAGTGATGACGTCATTGTTGCCAAAATTTCAGGTTTCCTCTGCCTTCACCCACATGCTTCTGTGTGTCGCCCGATGCAGCGAAAAAACGCTTCGTGGGTGGGTTTTACCTTCAGTAAGGTTGGTTTTCCTTCAAGGAACCGTTTCTTCACTGTAAACGTAGCACCGCCATACATGACGTCATCATTGCGGCCCTTGCCTGGAGGTGTGCACTGCGGACAAACCTGAAAGCCTGAACACCTACACGGGCCTTCATTCGGTGATTACGTCACCAATTGAAATGCTAGCACAAAAAGACTTCACATTCTTTAGCTGTTTCACACATTTCACACGTTTGACCTCTTAAGCTTGTCGAATTCTAAAACCTCTTCAGTTGCCCTTCAACGCATCATAGGCTTTGTTGTGCATAATGTCACACATATTTCTGAAGTATTGCTTCTCAAATAATATTGACATATTCATTGCTTCTGTATTTTTTTGTGCCATCTGCGCTTTTTTTGAGCCCTCGGCTTAGAGTTGCTTGAACAGGCTGAGGTCATGTTATATTCGTAATTTTTTTTTCCATGAGGTTCAAGCTCCCCTTGTGTTATAGCTGGTGTCGCATTGTGTACATGTAAACATGGTACAATTTCAGTGTTAGCTGATACTATTGCACATGATAAGGCTGTAATTTCGAGTGGACATTGCTGTAGGTGTTATTTTGTTACTTTGGATGTAGACATAGGCTCGTTGTGGTACTCTTTATGATGGCAAGCCACAGCACACTATCATAGAGCGGTTTCACTATGAAGCATGGTCCCATCACATTAGCAACCATCTTGACAGATTCATGCACACAAGCCTTCTGGCAGCGTGTTTAGCAAATAAATGTGGCCAGGCCCCCTTTGGGCGCACCCTCTGTACAAGTTTACTTGGAAAATGTGTGTGCAGTTCAAATTTCAGATAAAAAGCAAATTAATATCAGATTTATAAACGAGTTGCACAGCACAAGCATTGTCTATCCTAAGCTGTTAGCATTTACGTTTACCTATAAACATAAGGCTACGCTATTGGACATCTGCCATGCAGGAGATTTAAATAGATCCTGCCAAGCATTCCGCTTCTCTAGCCATCGCAAAGGTTTCATGCTCACAATGCAATCCTTGTAGAACTTCCCTATAACCTCTGATGCTGTGAAAGAAGCTTGTGCACTGCTTTCTTGCAGACTCTGTCAAGAGCTACGGTCGAGGGGCTACCTCCCCACTCTCTGGTAGCAGTGGTGAGAGTGGCTGGAGGCGATCTTCTCAGGACCGCCGACCTTCCCTGCTCCAGCATTCCAAGACAGTTGTGGGCCTTCTCAGCACTCAGCAGCAGTTAAAGGCAGCTGCTGAAGCTGAGGCACAGGTAATGTTTCATTTGCACAGTGGAAAGGAATTTGGGATAGTGTATATATGATGGCATTACAGCATCACCACTACCTCTTTTTGTGGCCGCATTCGGGAGGTGCGGGGTTCAATCCCGAGTGCCGCCGGGTACCCACCGGTGATACAGTGGGTACAAGCTTCCCTTGGCCTGGTGCTCGGCTTAATCCGGGTGAAATGCTTGGGAAATGGGTCTTTGACCCCACCTTGAGCAAACGAAAAATACCTTGTGCCATGGCGCTTTTTGGCCGCAGATGCCCTTGCGCCAATAAAAATTCACTAACATCACTTATCTTTTTGTGGCACTTTTGTGCATGACCCAGTTTGAAAAGTGAATTGATTGGTTCCTTTTTTGCCATTTATTTGTGAAAGATTAGGACACAAAATGTCTTATGTATATCATGCCTTACTTTGGAGACTGTTTAATTTTGCTCTTTATTAACATTTATTGGTATCTGTCTTCCTGTATTTGCATTGAGCTGTACTTAAGTATCAGAGCCATGAAATAAAGCCCACAATGTTTTGTGATGCAGACTTCATATGAAGCCTTGTGCCATGAATTATGCAGATAACAAAGTCAACACTGACCATTCCTGAGGATACAAGGAGCACTGGTGGAAGCGCAGCTGAGGATGCCAAAGGGGCTGCTCTTCGTATCAGCAAGTCAGAGAACTCGCTGACTGACACCTTTGTTATGATAAATGAGGCCGATGCACTTGACGTAAACAAAAGCATTGATGTCCGCAAGCTTAGACGCAGAAGGAACATATTGAGAGAAGGTGAGTTTTATCAGCTGGTCAAAGATGCATGACATTTGATTTGTGCTGGTTCGAGGTAGGGTGAAAGAATATTATTCATGTGCTTTCAGGTATTTTGCTTGCTATAAGTGATTAAGACAGACTAGTGCTGAAGTGTGCATTTTTTTTTTAAACATGTATTAACTGTGTGTATCTGCCGAATGTTATGGAATGTTCCGGACTGACTCTTGAACCAGTACCCCTGTCAAGCGCGCAAGTTAAGTGCACTTACGGGGAGTGCGCTTCAGCACCTCGAGTGACACTTTGGGCTATGCGGTGCTAAATGGGAAATCAGAGTGCACTCTTCTGCGAGTGACACTCCACTTGAGCCGTTTGGCTTTGCCAGAGTGCACTTATTGCAAGTGACACTCCGCGCAAGTGCACTTAACCTGTGTGCTTGACAGGTGTATAAGGTAGTGCAGGGGTTCTCAAACTGGGTTGTGTGGAACCCAGGGGTTCTTCGGGCTACTTTTGTGGGTTCCGCAAGCACCCACAGTGGCCTGCCCTTCCTTTCTGGTACACTTCTGGTGGGCATGCGCAAAGCAGACACAGTACCTGGTTTGTTAGAACTCATTTCAGAGCGTTAGCTCTTCTTAGCTCGTTCTGCAGTTTCATGTCGTCAGTGTCAGTGCCATCCGCAGCACAGACCTTGGCTGTACACCAAGACGCTGTGCACCAGTAATGGTGCCACGTGTTTATGTTTTGACAGGAGCGCTGGCAGTGTTGGCTCTCCCAGAGAAATTGGCAGCGTGCCAAGACACTGCTGCACCAGTGCACATACATTTAGGATGCTGGCAAGGTGGTGTGGAAGGGGCATGGCGCAGAAGGCAACGTGTTACTTGCACTCATGCGCATAGCAATTGAAAGTGTGGACCTCACCACCGAGTTAGCCAAACTAAGCCAAGACAAAAAAGAGAGCATGCACGTCTCATTGGGTTTTTTTCCGGGCGATTCAATGGCGTCGGCGAAGCTGGGGTGGCGAATTTGCTGCCGGTGAGCCCATTTGCGCTGCAAAGCCAGTATCTGTTCATATTGCACCACCACAGCAAGAATTCTTCCAGTGTAGTCATAAGTGGTGCTTGTTTACTTTTACTTTCATGGTGCATCATGTCTTCATGCCAGTTGTGCTGTCCTGTTCTAGCGGTGCCACGGTGCTTCTGCAGTGCAGTAGCAACTTTAATTGATGAAAAAATAGACTCTTGACATATGCTTTTTACTGAAAACTGCATGGCAGTAATGATTGTTTACAGTTCCGCCTTGCGCTACTGCATGCCCATCGTTTACAATATCAAAACAGAACTGCTTCAAAATATTGACGTTTTCCGTGGCCTCCTTCAGAGGAGTGACGCGCTAGCAGTGGAGCCTTCTCACAAGTGGCGACATTCATGTAAGGAGGCTTCATCACACAAACAACGAGCAGCTTATGATGAGCATACATTCTCGGCACACAGGACTACATGGATGGAAGCAAGGGGAACACACATTGGCACCAGAACAGCAAGACGCCTTCTGAAATGAAAAAAAGACCAGCAACATGGCAATCAGCAGCCGAAACAGCACGCAGCTGGGCTTGGCTGGCTGACGTGCAGCTGTAGCCACTATTGTCAAAGGCTGGTAGCTCAGAAATCTATAGTATGGCCCCCACTTCATACCCTGTCTGAGTTTACCAGTTGAAGGTAACCAGGCATGGACAATCAGTTTTCTGAATATGTTCCTTCCTTATGTGATTGTGGTTTTTACGCTGCAGTTATGTCTCAAGAAAGTTACCAACTTGCCGAAAAGCTCATTTTACTTCCCATATAGTTATGTGTCGTGTAAAAGAAACTGATTGCAGTTCGGTAATATGCATACGAGGCTGCACAACAGGCTTGCGGGAGTGCGCATGCAAAAACATGGGTATTTGCACTCGAATTTCAATGTGTGAAAAGGTGCACAAGCAAGCATTTCCCTACCTGCAGGAGTGACGAGCCATACTGATGCAATTCTTTACGTCGATTGTATTCTATGCAATATGTCATGATATTTTCGTGAAAACGCTTTGCAGCATGTTTATATTAGCCGAAAAATATATTTCTTTACTTATTTCTGAGTTGCAACGCAAATGTGCTTAATGAAGTGCATTTTTTTTTTTTTTCAAAATTTTGTATTTTTCTGAAGAAAAGAAGCACGGAAAGAACTTTTTTTTCCCCAGTATTCGAAATTTCTTGAAATTTTACACCTTTGATCCGAACCCAACCGTGGCTTGCTATCAGGTTGTAATGACCATGGCCCGGCCTGGCCCAGTGCTTGTTCAGTGGTGTCCATACAGGCCCGTGTGCTTTTCACGATTAAACTTTGACCTTAAAACAAATAGAAATACCGTATTTACTTGCGTAATGAACCCGCTGCCAAGATACCTTGGCAGCGCGCCAAGATGCTGCCCCCTCCCCCCATCAACACTTGATTATCTTTTGAGAAGAGCTCCAGCTAGAGGGGTGGGGGGAAGCGAGGGAGGAGGGGGGGTGCGACGGCAGGCGCGCACTGTGGACCTTGTCAGCGTGGCAAGCTGCTGCCTGCCGCTGATAGCATAATTTGTTTTGTTTTTTATATTTTGAGGAGAGCTCATGCAGACCGGTGGGGGGAGAGGGGGGCGCAGCACGCTCTGCGAACTTGGCAGAGCGCCAAGACGTTGCGCGCTCTAAGCTAAAGCTTGAACATTCGCATTAGACACTCCTCACTCTAGTTACCTGGCAGTAAAAAAAGTAAAAAACGCGCGCGACCTTCAGAGCAGGTGTTCAGCACGTTTGCGCTATCTGGATGCTATTGGCCGGCACCCCTGCTAGCAGTGCAAAATTGCCGGATCCCGTCAAACAGAAGGATGCTAAACACTAGCGGCACGAACGCGTCTGACCGCGTGCGTTTTTTTTTATGAGGGAAGGACGGAGGGAGATATATGAAATCTCGACCCTTCCAAAAAAAATCTGTTGGAAACTTTTTTTCTTGTGTAGTGAACCCTCCACCCAAACTGATGTCAACTTTTCTGGAAAAAAAGTGGGTTCATTACGCTACAACAAGCAGTAATCAGACATCTGTATAGCAGCTGAAAAAGGTGCAGAAAGCAAGAAGCACAACCGTGGGTTCGTACCAGCGACGAGCACCTACACAAGCTGGACACAGCCAAAAACCATGGATGCCATCCTTTTCAGTCGCTCGGTGAGGCAACACTTCAGGAGTGAAACTTCTAAAAACAGCGGCTTTAGTGCAAGTATAACGTGTTCCCCTCATAAGCGCACAGGGATGCTTAGCGTCCTAGTGCACTATGATCGCATTGTTACGGACTCAGGGTTTGATTCAGCTAGCAGGGTCAGGAGAGCAGCAGATAAACAGGCACTTATGTTTCGAGGTGCACACAGCTTTACCTACATGGCGACGTGACTTTGTACAGCAGTGAGAAATATAGAATCATATCATTTTCAAATAAGTAGAGAGTTCCACTTCAAGCAGGGCTAGTAGCTTATTATAAAGTCCAAATCCTCAACAGATCCCAAGAGCGGGATTCGC
>JARKHS020030909.1:0-115256 GCA_030143305.2 Amblyomma americanum
CTCAAAGTGCCCAAATATTGGTGGTTTGCAAGGTGACGTCATCGGAGTTCTACTGCCAGCGTGTTTCGCCGTTGGCTGAAAGCTAAAAGGTGCACTCACCTAATTCATTTCGTGAATGCAGACAGGTATTTCCTCAGGGAGCAGCAAAAGGGGAGCACGGTAAGATGACAAGCAATGCTGTTTGAGGCGACTATCTACGCTATATTCACGCTGTGTGCCATTCGAACGGAATTTTAATGGCAACATGTAGCAAGTACGATGCACCATTGTCAGCCAAATGCAGGAATAAGGCAATCTGCTACGTTTTCATGGAGCGCAATAAAATTGGTTGGAATGAACTCCTGACAGCGCACGGCGGGCAATGCAATTACTTCCGGTGCAAAAGTGTATGCGGAACGACTCATCATAGGCGTAAGGTTAAACCAAAGTGCAGCTGGAAGTTTTATATTATGATCCCAATGCAAAAGCTTAACGGAAGAAGGGGAAGGGTACATGGAAAAAGCATATTTTAGAGAAGTAAATGTGTTTCGAATGACGGCTGAGGTTTACAGAATCAAAAAGGGGGTTAAAGGGCATGAAATTTGTGGGCAAAATAATTTACTAAAACTCACGAAAAACCTCTAACTATTGACTAAGTCTAAATCCAGATGTGAAACTAGTTATGTCTGCAAGGAATCTGCGGAAAAGACGTTGGACACGGAGAGAAACAACCCCGGCGGTGTTTTCCTCCTGCTTATCGCTTTTTTGCTGTTATAGCTCAGAAAACTTAGAATCTGCCCAATGTATGCATATTTACGACATTAATGCAGATTAGGATGAAAAAAAGAGGAATCGAAAGGTTCGTCAGAGTTGCAGACATAATGTGACACGAAATGCAACAGAAAAAATAAAGCAGCTGCGGCTGTATATAGCCCTGTCAGAGAGGAATAATCAGTTAATGGAGAAAACTTTCATACGAAAATAAAAAGCCGCACTTCGTTTTACCCTGGCCAGGTCGTCCTTGAAAGCATAATAGAAATTTAATAAACGAAGAGAATTTTGAGATTGATGCACACAATGTGGAAGTAGTACGTGCACTGTTACATACGCAATGTGAGGCGGAGGCAGTATCCATCCAGACTAGATCAGGCCTACTTAGCCTTCCCTACAATTTAGTTCAAGCAATCACACGAAAAATACAGTTGAGTTGAGTTGAGGTGTTAAATGCTACAGGTGGGGTTAGCCTTGCTGTAACGAAAAAAAAATACATTGAAGAACATGCTGTGAAAAGTGAAAGGCAGCTGGATGACGGCGCGAGAGGAGTCGACCGCACAGTGAAGCTCATTCAAACCTTTGTCATATGGTGACAAACACCAACGAAATATCCCCCTTCGTCACTAATAGCCATGGAGGTTAAGAATATAAGGACAAAACAAGGTCGGTCGGTCGTGCCCGCCACCCTGTTTCAAAAGGAGTGCGCATGTTACGCTCTCAATTTTAAACCCAGTTGCGAGAAAGGATGAGCGGCGTGTACCCTGGGCTTCGAGACGACGGCGATGGCCACGCTAAGCCTCTTCATCGTTCCTCGGGAGAGGTGGTGGGGCAAGGCATGTGCGCAGTCAGTCAGGCACAGGTCGTCCAGCACCTCCTCCACGCGCTGACCAATCAGGGATGCGGGAACGCCCTTCAGCTGCGCGCGCAGTCGAGACCACGGAGAATTAGATTTTGAACCTATGACGACGCGATTTACTGGCTTACGTGGTTTACGTTCTTTTAAAAATAACGTAAAATAAACATCCCCACTTTATACCCCCATTTCGCTGAGGTGAGGTATAGGTGCAGCAACAGTAGGGCGCAGTTATGGGTAGCATGATGGTGGAAGACGCGCCGCTTCAAACTAGCTTCCACGGACATGTAGATTAGACAAATTAAGTGGCTTTTGCGGCGCTTTTGGTCTACCATAATGGGGCCAACATGATGTAGGTTTATGCACTGTTGATTTATGCACCATTGAAATGGAGTCGATGCACGTGATATTGCGAAGGATGGGACATAACTGCCGATATTTCACCTAAATGAAGAAGCCATTTGGTGTTCGGAAGACTGAGAGTGAGTCGATATTCGTGCAGCGTTTCGATTCATATAATGGGTCATATTAGGACTTGTCACATATTAGAATTTTTGTTCTTGTCTGAGAGGCAATCACGAATGATCTGCGAACTTTAAGCGCGAAGTGCGCGGATATCGGTTGAGCTCAATCCAATGTTGGTTAGAAGCGTGGAAATTACAGGGTGTTTTTCATACATATTTTTCTTTAAAAAGCTCTGAAAGGCATGGAAATGACTTCGCGTCAGGATTGTACGTCAAGGTGGACATTATGGCTGTCGAACTCTGTAGCTGAAAGATGACTGGTTCACTATTACCCAATTAAGTCACAACCTGTTGCTTCATTTGCCTAATAAGAGGCTACAAACGTCGTAGGCGAACCCAGCCTTCAAAATCTCTAAATCGATATCGTGATTCGAGATATCGCAAATAGCGCGCAAAAAGAGCCAATACCAAAACTCGCACGCGACCTGCGTTTCAAATCAGTGCCACTTTGTTTGACCCGGGAACTGAAACCTAAGACGGTCGGTTGCAAGTGTGCGAGTCTGCGCCTTGTTTTGTTATAAAAAAAATGGAGTCAATTACATCCTGTTATGGCCAGGGACACACAGCTTGCTGTCATTTCTGTATCGCATAAAATATTGTTAGACTCAGGGATCCTTCGTCTTAAATTGTGCTGCGTCTTTTCTTTCCTGAAAACAAATGTTCATTTTTTTTCTTGGTGCAATACACGAACTGGAAGGCTTTAAAACCCTAGTACGACAGCACCTTCACTAATGATATAGAGTTGAAAGAGGATTTTTTTTGTTTGCCTAGCCAGATGTAACATCCTAACTTTTCTCAAAAATCGTGAGGTCCCAATGATATTTGCTTGCGTTGTACTGTATTGTGCGCCGCTAATAAATGAATGGCTGGCACCGCTTGAAAAAATGTTCGCTTCGGCACAATCTGGCACCTTTTTTCAGCCTGTTACTTTTTTATATGAAGCGTGAAGAATGTTTTGACACTGCTCACGAGGTGCGACAAAACCTACGTGAACGAAAGACCAACTCTGAGCAAGCGGTCTTATTCTTGTGCGCACGCACAAGCAGATGACTGAATACATCATCCACTGAGCAGACGTTATCGTTATTTGCGTTTATTGCGGCTGTTAAGCTCAGTTCTGCATATGATGCTTGCATAATCTATAGGGTGAAAGCATTTGCTGACATTTCTCTGCGACAACATTCGTGTCAGCTTTTCAGCCATGATCGACGGCGTGGGAGGAAGACTTACGTTAAGACATTTCGCAGACGTGATGACCGCTGTTAATTATAGAATTTCCACCTGAGCTGGCGCTTGTTCGGCGGCTGTTGCAAGAACAATAATGGTGACTTCCTGGAGTTTATGCACTCAAAGCAGGGACTTCACGCCAGGCCAAGCTTCCCGCTTAGTTTCCAAATTGCACAGGTCCAATTTAAAGTTACAAACAACCACTAGGTATATAGAGATAATAGCACTGCTTGTCTTTCGTGCTGTATAGCCTTTTTTGAGAATATTCACAGGTACCTACATCAACGATCCCCTGCGAAGTTCTGCCTGTCTCGTATCGACGTATTTCTCATCATACCATTTGGAGGCGACACATTTAGTTGGCTATTTGCAGAGCAGCGCGAAAGTCAGGCCCGGCGTTATATCGTTAGGAGGCGGCAAGCCAAGGAACGGAATGACATGATGAGAGATGAAAATATTTATTGGCTGAGGGTCTAGCGCGAGCGCTACGTCCCGCTCCACTGCCTTCTTATTCGTCTTCGTAATATTACCCGGGTCTTCCGAGCGATCGTCCCAATCGATTGTTTGAATTCTGAATGGTGAGGTGACGATGAGCATGAGCATAAAGGATAGAAGATGAAAGTTCTGCCACCAAGATGAACGAAATGATCTCATGAACGGTTGCCTCCATGGCTTCAGGTCCAGCGGTCGGTCGCCCAGAGCCGAAGGTCAAGGTTTATGGACTCGCCAGACAACTTCGGCGGGGGTACCGCCTTGGTTCGGGTCGTCGTCGAGTCATAGTACGGCTGGTCCTGGTCCTCGTGTCTTGTGCTCGGGGCTGCGGATGGGGCGGGGGAGAGTGGCTGGTCGGTTCTGGTCGTATCGAGCTGAGGTTGAGCCGGGCGGCGGAGTCCAGGTCCCCTCGGCCGACGACGAAGGCGAGAAGAAGGCGGCGATGCTCGAGCGACAAGGATGACGATGAGGAACCCGCATCTCACACCAAATGTTACGAGGTGGCAAGCCAAGGAACGGGACGACGTGAAGACAGATGAAAATATGATTTAATGGCTGAGGGCACAGCGCGAGCGCTCCATATCGCGCCACTGTCCTCTTCTTCGCCTTCGTAACAATGTATCCTCTTTCTTGGGACCTTTCGACTGTCGTTCACAGGGTTATACTACAGCTCTAACAGAGACTCTTGTCACGTTAGGGCGAGACTTCTATAAAACAACTTTCCCTTTTACACTAAATTGTTAATGTTTAAGTGTCAGATATGTGCTTCGCCGGTATTGCGAGCAAGTGATACGCCAGCATTATTTACTGGCCTCCTTAGCAGTGATTGTTCTACTTATAGCTCTCAACGCACCAAGGGAAGCACCGATCTCATACAAGCCTCCGGTATAAAACCCAAGCGATTTAGAGTGCAGTCTTGCGTAAATCAGGGCAAATGAAGAGAATAAGATATATTCTGAAAGGGAGACGAACTATTACATAGAATACTTGCAGTTAGTAAAAAACGATTGGCTCTTCGAATTTGCGTTGATGCTTCTTTAGCAGCGAAGAACGTGTGTATTGCTCAAAGAGATTAAGATACGGAAAGTTTCCCTGCAACTCAATCGAAACACGTTACGTCAATAATATAAATTTCTCAGAGATCACCGTCTTGAAGTGAACGGCTGTCTTTTCTAGCCTCAGAGATGCAGGACCACCAAAAAGTGCAAAACAAAAAACGGCGCATGAATGCACCAAGGATAATGAAATCTGCGCATGGCGACAATCTCTGCATTTGATTTGTGTGCGCTTCTTGATTTTAAATGCTCCATTTGTGAGCATGGCCTTTTTGTGGTTACAATGATATAAGACAGACTGAATTTGTTCTCGGTCCAAAGAACAAGCACTGCGGTTAGTCGGTATTTAATCTTACGTTCGAGGAGAGCTAGCTTCGTCAAATGTGTTTGCGTTTCGTTAAATTGCCTGAGACATTTGTTTGCAAAAGATTGATAACAGGCGAGAGAACAAAAACTAAGATGCGAACTTGCGGGATCGTGTTGCCTTTTTCAAATACAACAACAACAAAAATAAAAGAGGAGAATAGAGGCAACTTCTTCAAAGCACGGAATTACTCTCGAAAGCAACACAAACACCTCAAGGCACGATGAAAAAGGGATGTACAAGAGAAGTTAGTAGAAAGAAACTTTAAGGAGCTAATCGGCTCTGTTCGCAATATATCTGGAGAGAATTTATGGCAAGACAGTGCAGTTATGGCCTACAATCTTGGACAAAAATTTTAAATATTCGAAAATTAAGGTGCTCATACAGAAATAGTAAAGATTATGGTCCATTCTTCTGATATGCAGCAAAATCTTTGTTGTAATGTTTCCATCGCTCGCATCGAGCCGTTAGGACTGGCGTAAAAAAACCCAAGCTGGAATAGGAGTAAAACCAGTCAAAAAACGGGACACAGCGAAGACACGAGGCACACACACGACGACTGGACTAGCAACTGTGCTTGTTAGAAGAAAACAGACTCCCAGGAAAAGTGGCAAAGTTTGCGCAGCTCAGTTAACAGCAACCTACATCAAAAGATAAGCTGTAATCTAACGCCGTTGCGAAAGGAGGCTAAGTTCCTTCTGCATGAGGTAGATAGAAGGACTGCTGATACAATCATCTCCTTGAAAACTAATGAAGAACGCTTCGAGGATTTCGCGCTCAACTTTTCCCTTGCCTCTGCCGACAATACTAACATTGGAATATAGCGGGTAGCAACCGCATTCCCGGCAATGTCGAGGCAAGTTAGCGCCGTCAGTAGGGGACAGAGAGTTGTGGTGTTCTCTTAGTCTGTCATTAATACATCGGCCTGTTTGCCCAATGTACACTTTTTCGCAGGTCAACGGAATTTTGTAAACAACACCTGTGGCACAGTTGACGTAGCGGTTTTCATGTTGCGTCGAACAAACCGGCCGATAAGTCCTGCCACGTGCAACACGTGAGCACAGGCGTGAAAGCTTGCAGGGAGCTGAAAACGCAACATTGACGCCCTGCTTTCCGGCGACCTTTTTGATGGTGTGGGCGACTTTATGCACATAAGGCATGAATTCAAAATTTCTCTTTTCCACGGTCTTTGGGTAAACCCTTTTGACGACTCGAACCTTTGTCTTTTGCAGGAGCGTTTCGGCCACTGCCCTCACAAGTTCTTTTGGAAAACCGGCCGCCTCCAAACTGTGATGACCCCCCATAATGCGCAGGTCCACACGGGACGGAGAGGCAATGAGACACTGTATGGCTCAGTTTAAACAAACAGATATATTCAATAATTACACATGATTAAGATTATACATCAGAGGCTGGGGCGTCCGAGCTTACGTGCCGACGACTTCATGGGGACGATGGAGGTGCTCCGGAGTTGAGCTCGAACGGTTGCTGGCAGAAGCTGCACGCCGTCGGGCTTCGGCGCTGAAGGCCCCCTTGGCGAACGATGTCGTCCTGAGCGTCCCTTCTTCGGTACTCCTTGTCGATTTTTATATCCTCTTATCCCCACACTCCCTAGGGTGAGGACGCCCACGCCGGAGTGGGGGGGGGGGGCTAGGGCTTTCACTTGGGCGCACAAACACCCCACCGCACTTATGGTCTCGCCCCCCTCACGTGTTGAGTCCGAGGGAAAGAAGGTTGTCTTCGAGGTAGCGCATAGCGTCCGCTGTGGTAAGGCGCGCTCTGGCCCGCTGTCGGTTCCCGCGGGTCACCGGCCTCCGTTCTCCATCAAATGACACTCGCCCCTCAAGGCCGGAACGCGAGGTCACTTAAAGGCCGGGAAAGTGGTCCCTTGTCCTGGGATGTGCTCGGGAGGGTTGATTGATGAGGCCCGCCGTCTTGCCACGGGGCCAGGCCCGCCGAAACGAGGCCGCCCTGGAACGGACACGGCAATTGGGGAAGATAACGCCCGTCTCCCCGCGGCGGCGGCGGCGGCGGCGTTCGTCTCGTGCCGACACTATGGAAAGGGGGTCCGGTTGGGCTTAAACCCCTTCGTTCTGGTCGTCACTCTCAACGAGTATGGCTCGGTAATTGATGATGCCGCTGTCATCTGGGTCGTCTCCGTGCGGTCCACGGCGGCAGGCCCAAAAGCAATCTCACTCAAGTTGCTTGCAGCCATATACAGTAGAAACATGAAAGGGGGTCCGGTTGTGCTTTCGCCGCCACTGGGGGCTCCGTCTACGCCGCGCCGTCGAACGCGGAACCTCGTAGCACACACAAGGAACGTCACAAAACGTTCATACTGGTTATCGAAGCTAGTCTTCATGCTGTGGTGGCAACTCTTTTGCAGTGCATTACGGAAGCAGTTAGTAGCAATCCCCCTCTTGACAATCTTGGAATGAGCTGACGAGTACGGTAATAAGAACTTTTTAGTTCTAGGCATGAAGCACCAGCAAACATGGCCATCGTCACGAAATGTTAATTGAAGTTCTAAAAATCTAATCGAGTGGTTAGCGGGTAGTTCATATGTAAAACTGAGGGCACTCGAGCAAGCTTTAAAAGCTGTCAAAATCTGGTTTACAACCACATGCAATGAGTCACTGGGTGAAAGATTCAAAAGAATCAGGTTTTACTCCTGAACATGTACCAACTGACCCAGATTTCAACACTACTCCAAGCTGGAACGCTTTGGACGACAGCAAAAACGTTAATAGCAAAAGAATGCAAGCCTGCTGACGGGAGATCTGCGGATATATTGATTTTTAAAGCGAAATCTTTTAATATATGAAAAAAATAGCTTTCATAAACTCTTTCCTGTTTAAAAATGCTTTTGTCCAGGATTGCGGGGCATGAGTACGACCGGTGGGGCAGTTATTTAAAACGCAAGGTATGAAAATTCACGGCTTTGTTTCCGGTACCTAGCGCGAGTGCGGGGAAGCTTCCCTCCTCCCACCTTGTTCAGTCCCCGTTCGCAAGCTAGCGCTTTTTGAACTTAAGCTGTTCTATCTCCCTCTGAACAATGTAGGACGTAATATACGCGTCTCGAAGATGGCTGCGGGCCGCCGCGTCAGATGTGGCGCGTTATCCTCATGTCTCGTGCGCCACTTGGTCGGCGGTTGTGGTGTCTAGCGCAGTGTCACCGTCGTTTTTTTCCGAAAAAACAGAAAAAGAAACGTGCGTGCATGTCCTCCTAGCATTACTCCACCCATTCGGCGACATTTGTAATGCAAGAAAGACCACGCATCGACGCTCCTGCACATCGGGTATTTCTGGCACCTGAGCAAAGGGAGGGCTTGAGGGTGGGACGTCATCATTTTAACGTCGTTGTAGCACGCGCTAAGGCAAGCGTGAAATCATGAGTCACTTATCATTGATCCCAAGTGCGAACTGAAATCTTTGATGTAGTTCATGAATCCTGATGTTCTAGCATGAAGAAGGATCGCATTAAAGAAAAAAATCGGGTAAGGAAATGGAGAATCCAGGCTCGCTGAAGCGCAGACCTTTTGAAAGTATAGAAAAAGAAAGTATGGTCGATTTTGCGTAGTTGGGCCAAATGCGATGGTGTGTGCTAGAAGTTCGGTTTTCACTTCGGTGGTGGTGTTCAGATGCAGCATGCACAAATAGCAGTCGTCCGGATAGCTATAATGGGACAGCTATATTTCTGGGATATGCGGCATTAGCAATTCTCTTCATTAACAGATCCTTGGGAGTATTCCGGGCACTCCTCGCGCAGTGGTCAAGCGATGCGCCATTGCCTCCTATGGCAGTTGCTACCAACGGGGGGACTTTGGTTGTTTAGGTTGGGTTGCCAACCACTTGGTGGGCAGGTGAGCAGCCTGCCACAAAACCGGCTTCATACAAGCAGATAAACACGCAGTAGCTAAATGCGGTGAATGGTTCCTATAAGTGCTATCGCACTAAAAATGTTATAGAAGACCTATATGATTGATGCGGCAGAATATGCGTTACAATTAGAGTTCCCCCCGTGCGGAGCAGCCGCTGTCGCGGTGGGGTAAAAAGACCGTGCGTGTGGGTGACACGATGTTTCCGTCAGTTGCTGCGTGACGCGCCGTAGCCCCGCTCTATTCTCCCGGTTCAATCCAGCTATAAGAGTGCGACACGGCGTCCCCCTCTCCACTTTCCTTCACCCTCCGCCCGTCACTTCCTGCCTTCTCTTATTCTTCGCATTCCTATTTTTGCTGCATGGGATTTCTCTCTCCCCTGATTCATCCGCCACTTGTCATCTCCTTACTCTTTATGTGTTCTCTCGCCCACTTTTTCTCTCTTGCTCTCCTCTGAAAAACAAGAGGGTGATTTGCCTGCCAACCGAGGCTTCAGACGGAGGGAAGGACGGAGAGATTCTTCCAACATTGCTGTTCTAATTCTAACGCAATAAAACAGTTTGTGCTTTAACACAGCCCGCAAGCAAAAGTGCATTGCTCATCTTAGGCAGGATTATCGTGATTGGCGGTGTGATGAGCGCCATCTACTCAGCGAACGTTTTTCTCCTCGAGCAGCTATGAAAACTTATTTCCTGATTGGTTGACGTAGGCTCTAGTCGCAACAACGCAGCCACACCTCACTGATAGGAAATATTTATTTATAGAAGCCACAAGCTTGTGGGTTAGAAAGGCTGCAGCGGTCGTACCAGGCCGAAGAATACGAGGTGCTCGGAGACAGTGAGGTCCGCGAAGAAGACGTCTTTGTGCTGGCAGAAGCCAATATTCTTGCGTGCCTTCGCCGGGCGGCTCACCACGTCATAGCCGCACACCTGGACGCTGCCCTTCGTAGGACGCACGACGCCTGCAGCAACACGCGACAAGCAGAAAGTGCACAGCACCGAAACGCTTCATGGTCGTGACCCTACGGAAGTGTACTACGTAGTAAAGAATTACATCTATGAACCCTAGGTAAACGTTGTGAGGATTCACTTTTCCTCTCACCCGCTGGAGCCGGTGAACCTTGTCTCTACGGCCCCCTTTAATGGTCTACCGCTAGCAGTTCCCCACAGCCTCGCTCCAAGCTGCAGCGGAGAACGCGGAGAAGAGACGCCCGCGTCGTCTCATCGGCCGCCCTCCTGACCCAACCTGTTGTCTTCGGCGGCAGCCCGGGTAGTTGGAGTATGGAGAGACAGAAAGACGGTGTAACAACAGTGATGTAGTCAGACTGGCCTAGACAACTCCGGGGGCCAAGCTGTCAATATGACGACTCTATTTGCGTTGCTCGCCGGTCTGGATCCCGTTCTACCGTGGAAGCTGTCGGTTTGTAGAGTTCCTCCCCCGAAAAAATTTTCCTGCAGGCTATTCCCCGCTGTTGCGTGAGTTGTTGTTTGGGCCGCCACAGCTGTGGTTGGCGATAGTGAAGTGGTCCTGTCCCGGACCGTACTAGAGGTCCCAGTCTAGAGGTCAGCCGGCAGAACAATGAGACTCTTATGCTCGGGGCTCCGTGTTGGGCTCTGTATTGTGGGGGACATGTCTACTGCGGTGAGGGACAAGAGCGCTTCACTAGCTCGGATCATAGTTAGGCCGCGAAGAACAACCCACAGATCAACGAGAAACTGCCAGAAGGCAAGTCTGCTTACTGGGAACTCCACAAACTGATGGCCTCCTCGGTAACACGGGCGGCAGGCAGGCGAGCAGTGAGAATGAAATTATTGACAGCTGCGGCTCCCAGCTTTGTCTAGGCCAGTCCATCTCATCACCATCGCTACGTCGTCTCTCCGTCTTTCCGTAATCCATCTCCCGGCACTGCCTCTGAAGACGAGAGGTCAGGTCAGGAGGACCGCCAAAGAGTCCACGCGGGCGCCCCTCCTCCGCGTTCTTTGCTGCTGCTTGGAGGAAGGCCGGGGGTAGGGCGTAGCAGTGCTATCGGCAGACAATTGGGGAGCGCTGAAGTCATCGTTCACGGCCTCTGCAGGGTTAGGTTAACAGCGAATTCCCACAAGGTGCACTAAGAGCATATTGGACTTGGTTTACACCGACATGTGACGCGTTCGAAAGACTAAGACGCTACTTTCATAGCTGAAAGTTGAAATCCAGATAGTGCCGCCAATCGCAGTTTACACAATCAAACTGTGATGAGGTAAAGCCCGTTTGCAATGCGGATTTCTGAGGCTAGGGTTCACAACCAATCGCTTCTGGACGGTCGTCTGGGAGCGAAAATTGCTTTTGAGGAAAGGAAATGGCCTGGCCCAGTAACTATCTCACGTATCTCGGTGGAGGGAGTGAGTTTCAGTTTTAACCATGAGTAAGTTAAGCAGAGGAAAAAAATATTACATTCTTAAACAAAATATTCTGTCCAATCAAAACGCTTTTGCTGGCGAAGATATGAGCACAGCCGAAAAAGAGCTGAACAATTTTTATTAAGGGCGAAAACGAAGCAGTTTTCGTGAATCTGCCTTTAAGCCTGTCTTGCGGAAAGGCAAGGGCTCCGACTAAATAGCAACTGCAGGTTACGATCGGAAAACGGAACTCATATTGGAAGTTAAGACCTCTCCGAAGTTTTTTTTCAGCGCCTATTGATGCTCTCAACTGAACAGACCTGCTATGGTCTTTATTATCGTGGTCTTCCCAGCTGCGTTGTGTCCCAGGATAACGGTTATCTGTTTGTCGATGATCTTGAGGTCGACGGAGTCCAGCGCTTTTATTTTGTCGAATTCCTGTGAACAGATAAAATGAAGCATGGTTGGAACATCGGCCAAGCAGGGAATATGAACAACGCGCGGATATATTGTGCTACATAAACAGCATGTGATCATGGTTTTCGCAGCCGTGCTCGACATATGCATTTGGAGCCGTTCTTAGAAAGAGCAAAGCAACTGACATCCTGCCTATTAGAGCCAACGTACTCTGTTGCTGGGCAGGTAAGCATATCAAACAAAAACCTCAGACAGGCTGTACCAACACCATCGTGCGCACTTCATGCTTCTCCGCTTTCCTCCCTATTGTCTTTTAGTAGCTGCCGCCATGCTGATAGTCAATATAGGGACCGTCAGTGCATGTTTTATTATTAACACTGTAAAGCTTCCAAAACTGTGCAATTTCAGTTGCCTTTGGCAGGTGTAGGAATATAGAAAAAATTGCTGTTGGTTTAGCTCTGGTGAATCCTGTTCGAAAGCGAAAAGCTGCATCTCCGTCGCTACGCTTGTGGTCGAGTGACTGGCGGTCGGCAGGTGTCGCATGGGACACACGTAACGTTATTCTGAACGCATCAAAGTGGACCGACGTTTTATGCGGAACCCACTTTGATGCCCTGCGCATGCAAATCAAGCCTACGCTCTCACGATCCGCTCGGTCAAGCAGTGTGACGTCACGGAGGGTGTAGGCAGCACACATGTGATGCCTCCTCTCAGCAATGCGGTGACTGAGCGCACATCTGCCGCTCTCCACGGCAGGCGTCGCATCAATCACACCTAGCGTTCCGCTGAGCGCATCAAAGTGCACCGGCGTTTTATGCAGAACGCACTTTCATGACCTGCGCATGGGATGCCGGCAGACGCTTTACCACTTAACCGAAGGTCAACGTCAAAGGTCTAAGCTGAGATAGCTGGTGTAACAGCCACTGGTGTCGCTGCTGTAGCTGAAGTCATGTGCCGAACCTCACTACCATCACCTATGCTCATGGTTTGAACTCTAGCTACATTCAAGGTGAAACTTGCGGCCCCTTTGACGGCTACAAAAGCTGGCGTTTTCGCTTCAAAAATTTCAACGAGCCTATATTCCGAGCTTTGAATACAGACGTCACACAAAGGGAGTAGTGACGTATCCTGGATTGTGTTCGCAGGGTAAATGCGACGTGGAAGCAGCTTTGTTTAGCACGCAAGCAAAACCACGGTACCCGCGTCTCTGCCGTCGCTGGACTATATTTACAAAAAAAAAAACTTCCCCGGCTCAACACGTTCCATTATTCTGAACAGGGATGACTTTCTTTTCCGCAGTATCAAGGAGTTATTTCTGTAATATGCAAACAAAACAGGAACGAAGGCTTGACTGAAGGACACTTAGTTTGCTGATATACATGCTGTTAGTTGAAAAACCCACATCCTCGCTAGTGGTGAAAAGCCAGCATCAGCGAGTGGGTTCCGTCGCGATGCTCAGTACGAAATTCAACTTCGTTTACCTTGGTGACTGCCCGAGCGCTGGCCACCACCAATGCCTTTTGCGGCAGCTCCTCGTGGTGCGAGTGCATCCGCTTGTACTTGGACCTGGCGGTTTTCACGTCTCGCTCCGTGGGAATCCAGTAGCTGACCTGCATCAGAAAAAAAAAACTCTCTGGTAAGGTGTGATGTATTTAAGTTTTCCCGCAAGGTTAAAAAGAGTGCTGTGGAGGGTGACGAGGTATATCAGGGAGCCTTAGAAGCCGGCTTTGAAAGGGCACAAGCAAAGGGACAACTATTTGCCCAAAGATAGCACGTGCGCTGCACTGCTCATTTCCCTGTTCGTTGTACTGCTGCCAAGAAGATTCTGGTCAAGTGAGGTCAACTTACACGTACGCCTTCGGTACACATACGCCTTCGCAACTCTTGCATCTTGCCCAACCGAAAGCCTTCCCATCAACGAGTTTACCATAAACCAGGGTATTGCTCGCTTGGTTGCCATCCGTGTATGGAGCAAACAAACATCAAGTGGCAGGGCATGCTTCTCGGACATGTCCACAACAGTCCAACGCGTGTTCGGACACTACAGCCTAAACACTACAAACAACCGTAGCGATGTAGCTTCGGAATTATGGTTTTATGATTTCATGGGGGTTTCACGTCCCAAAGCGACTCAAGCTATGAGGGACGCCGTAGTGAAGGGCTCCAGAAATTTAAACCACCTGGGGTTCTCTAACGTGCACGGACATGGCACAGTACACGGGCTTCTAGAATTTCGCCTTCATCGAAATTCGACCACCGCGGCCGGGGTCGAACCTGCGTCTGTCAGCTCAGCAGCCGAGCGCCATAACCACTCAGCCACCGCGGCGGCAGCTTCGGAATTATATGTCTCAAGTTCGCCGATAACTTTATACTCAACTTCAAATGGGGAGTTTACGCGACATAACGTAGTAGTAGCACCACAGGTATTTAGGCGTTGGGCTCAGCTGCTAATAAGATGATCATTCATGTAATAGAGGGTAATTATTGTTAGCGCGAGCTCATTATATGTCTCATTTCCAAAGAAACCCGACGTCAGCGCTGACCACCAGCAGTATTCTAAAAAATTACAGATGACGTTACCGTGGTATCAAAGAAAACTAATTTCGTTCGAAGTGCGGGGAATTGAACCCACTATTTTCACACTGCGAGGTGAGCACTCACCCCTTAAAACGCGAAATTACATTGCTTCTTGGCGAAAGATAATGAATCTACTATATGCGCTGCCTTACTACAGTATGGCAATCAGTGCATGTGTAAGCATCGACGACACTTAGCGAACCAGTGATCGCGACATAAAGTCAAATACGCTTTTTCGCGGCTCGCCAGTAACAAAAAATAAGCGTAATATGACTTACTATCTTTTTTTCAACAGGTCGTAATGTGAAACTGCCAGCTACTCTAAATAAGTCCCCCTGTAGCCCCCCCCCCCCCTCCCCCCCAAAAAAAGCGAAACACAAACAACGATTCATGGTTGTGAAGTACCGGGCATCAATTACACACAGTTCGGCACTTCTTGTTTGGCTAAAAACGAGATTTTAACTACTATGCTTATACTTAAAGGGTTACCTAAGCTCGTTGGAAAAGTATATGAGAACAATATCACCATGTTTTGCTCTAAGTGGCAGTACGTCATTGAAAAGACATAACGAATTTATGAGCTCCAATGTAAAGCTTTATATTGCTGCTGTGGGCAGTCTGCTGTGGTGGCGCAGTGATATCCGCGCTTGATTCAGAATGCAAAGGTCATGAGTTTATATCTTTTTTATCCGGGTTTTTATCTTTCTTTGTTGTCATATGATTATGAGAATCGTTAAGTGTTGATAAGGGATCGCAGTTGCCATGTGATGACCAGAAAACATGCCGCGCAACATTGCAATGGTACACATGCTTAACGCGTGTTTAATGCTTTATTCTGCCAGGAAAATGCACGAAGTTATTAAATAAAACTAACTTATTAAATACAACTAACTAACTAACTAACTAACTAACTAACTAACTAACTAACTAACTAACTAACTAACTAACTAACTAACTAACTAACTAACTAACTAACTAACTAACTAACTAACTAACTAACTAACTAACTAACTAACTAATAAAACTAGTTAATAAATAAAATTTTAAAACGGGCGTAGCGATTGTCATATACAGCCAAGTTTTGAATGCATGGAGAAAGCCTCTTTCATCCAGTTCGAGCTGCCTTCCTATGGTTGCGGTCGTGGTATCCTCGAATATTTGAAGGTCTTCTGATCTTGACACTGTAAAAAAATTGCATCCTTTCCGGCGCAAGTTTTGCAGACTACAATGTATCATAACTATTGTAAGGAATGGCGTAATTCGAATGCAAGGTAAGACATGTCAAGGGCAGCTTTTCGTAGCGACTTTTTAGCTTCCTGCTAAACGTGCACGCCGTAAATAAGCTGACCAGCGTCTTTTAAAGGGTTCAGACACAAACTTTTCGGGTGTACGTTTCTTTGCTTTGAGAGAGGCCTACAAGCCTAGTAACCTTGAAAATGATCTGAGAACATCAGCGCGCAGCACTAATAATTCATTATAGACGATTTCGCGCCGTCAGTTTCGATCTCGGTCGCCACCAATGCTGGAGCGCACCTTGATGTCACTACCACATTCCCAATGACGTCAACGTCGCCAGCAACTACTGGTTGTTCCTGTGAATAACCACTTGGGCTCTGTGACGTACCAGTAATTTGAGCAAGTGCACCTTGACGTTCTCGATGCGAGTGAAAGTGCCGAGCGGCTCGTCTGACAGCATTGAAAATCAAATTAAATTACGTTCCACTCAACATCTTCGACTGTAAATTGCTTATGCCCATGAAACAAATCATGCCGTTTGTGTGAGCTCAAAACTTTGTGTCTGTACCCCATTAGAGCAATGAAGAACTATAAAACTGGAAAGCAGTTAGGAAAAGGGTGCAGCTGCAATTATCACACCTCCTCATAAAGGTGCGACAACCATACTGAGCCCCCCTTTTGGGGCAGAGCAAGCGTACGGGTTAATGGCAAGGAGACGCACTCTTAAGGGTTTAGATTTCTTTACACTGTCGGGTGCCTGATTTCAGAATTTTGCGAATCACATAAACTGGCGGTAGGAGCTAGAGTATTACAAGGAACTCATCATCATCATTTATTTTCTCTTAAAGGCACTAGTGGGTCATTACATAATGGGGGGAACAAGTAGTAATAACGGGTCACAAAGGTAGAACACAAATATAAATGCAAGCACAAATAAACACAGTAAACGCATTGAAATTAACAAGGCAACCAATAGGTAAATAAATAGGTTTTTACAGGAATTGAGGAGAGAAATAAGCAATCAATAAGTTTTTAAATTTTACTGAGTTTGTTTCATTGACGATACCGTCAGGGAGTATATTCCACTCTGATATAACAGCTGGCAAAAAGGAATTATTGAAAGCGTTAGTGCTACCATGAATACGCAGAACACTGTTCCAATTAAACAAAAGTCGGGAAGATCTCAAGGGGTGCAGAGTAAGGCTCTCGTGCAATATCGGGAAATTATAACAAAGTTTGTGAAATACACAAAGTCTTGATATCTTACGTCGTGATGACAGGGGGGCTAGACCAATGGAAGATTTGATCTTCGTAACGCTCAGCCGAGAATCATATTTGGATGTTATGAAATGAGCAGCTCGGTTTTGGACTGCTCCTGACGCCTGGATTAGGATTCTTGATGCGGGTTCCAAACAGTCGATTCATATTCAAGTTTGGTACGGATGAATGTTTCATATGCAGTTAGTCTAACCATGGGCGGAGAAAATGTGAGAGATCGTCGGATGAAACCTAGTGATTTGGAAACGCGTGCAGCAAGTGACTTGATGTGCTTTGAGCAGTTCAGATTACTTGTTATCTCGACGCCAAGATACCTGTAAGATTCAGCTATATATAGAACTTAGGCCGCGTCAAGAAGCCTATATTTTAGGGCGTACCTGTAGCAGGAAGTAGAAGGGCAGAGGCGTCTTGCTGTTCCAGGGCAGCACCACGGAAAGGTACCAAATGAGGAACACCATGAGTACGCCGCTCTCGAGCATAGTGGTGACGATGTAGCCGATGGTGACGCTGTCCAGACCGAACGCCTTCGTGCCGCACAGGTCCCAGTTGGCAGCTCCTGGAAGAGCAGTAGCCGCAGTTTGCTTTGTGAACCCCTTTGTTGGCACTCAGATGTAGAAGACAAAATACGATGGCATCCTTCCGAAAGGAGTAAGTGAGATGCGCGTGCGGCAGTCAGATATGCTCGAAGAAAGAGTTTGAAATGACGTTGCCTTTTTTCTTGTTATGTTTGTGCGTGGACATAAATACTTATAGGACGACAGCGTCTGGTATATTATATGTACGCAGTAACGCAATAGTAGAGCCTGATTTTCGCAACCAAGCATCTTTCCGCTTTATTATTTTCATTTTTGAAATTTCTTGTTGGCAGTAGGTATGCGGAGCGCAGCGAACTGTGTGTTTTTACTCGGCGCCGCGTCGGTAAGAGGAAGTTGAACGAAAACTATCTCGGCCTAACAGCTAGCGTGTTCAGGCTCGCATTTCACACACAGATAACGTTCGGCGGTATGTTTTGTTCTATACTACGCTTCGGACGGCCACTTGTTTGAATCGATGATAATAAAAAAAAAACCTCATCGTATGCGGCGATGCTCAACAAAAAAAAAATTGCCGGTGATTTAGCTCTGGTTAACCCTTGTCGAAATCGAAAAGCTGCATCTCCCTGGCTACGTCTGTGGTTGAGCGACTGGCGGTCTGCACGGCAGGCGTCGCATCGATCACACCTAGCGTTCCGCTCAACGCATCAAAGTGCACCGGCGTTTTATGCAAAACCCACTTTCATAACCTGCGCACGCGATGCCGGCAGACGCTTTCCCGCTTGAGCGAAGGTAAAAGGTGAAAGTTCAGATAGTTGGTGTAACAGCCACTGGTGTCGCTTCTGTATCTGGCGTCATGTGCCGAACCTATCACCAGTTATGCTCATCGTTTGACCTGGAGCTATATTACAGGCCAAACTTGAGGCCCCGCTGACCTCTAGCTACATTTAAGGTCAAACTTGCGGCCCCGCTGACGGGTGGAAAAGCTGACGTAGTGAAGCTTTTCGCTTCAAAAAGATTTCTCAACAGCGGTACCAACACTGCCATCTGTCAGCGGCAGGATTACAAAAGGAGATGAGCGCGAGACGGGAAAGGAAGAGCTGGTATTCCCCCGCCCTTCGGGGCCGAGAGATGGCGCGGCATGTATAGCCCCTGCGAAACCTATGTTTTGGTCAGTCATGTGCACGTAGGATGCGCGCTTTAGATGAATGCTTGCCTATTGAGGAGCGTACCCGACAGAGATAAACCATAACAATAGCCAGAATTCCAAATGCTATTCCTTTGTAAAAATGAACAAGAATAACTGAGCGGTTAAGCAGACAGCATTTAAATGCTCTCTGAGCCACGCAACAATGAATATCACAGTCCAACTGCGTCAAAGGCGCAATCTACGCTACCTACATATAGCAGTCTTAAGGGATGCACCACAGTTCCCAGATACCTTCACCAGATAAGAAGCATGCGCAGTTGAGACATTAAAGCAGCCCAACGTCTGGCTCGGAATGAGCGTGTTCTTTTATTCATCAGAGAAAATTTGGCGACAGTCAAGCTCAGTGGTTGCTGTGGTTTTACTCTGGTACCTTAACCTTTGCAGGGCTAACTACATTTAGGTTAACGTGTTTTGAAGGCATTCGCTGCCACTCTTTACTGCAATCAAAATTTCTACTGAAAATTCGTTTACACACGGCCTGACCGAGGACAAGGTGTTATTTCTAGGACGGTTAAATATTCGGCCTCAAAGTTGGCCAAGACTGGCGCCTAACGAAACTACGCTATAGTTAAGGACCGCTGGCCACTGCAGCCATGGAAAAAACTAGATTTACGGTGGTAACCAGGTAGGTAATTTTTAAACGTTCACCTTTCCAAGGTGGCGAGCAAATTCAGGAAGATTTATGCCGAGAAACAAGGCGAGTCAAGTCCAGGGATGAAAACTGAGTCCGGTACGTGGAGGGAGACCGTAGATACTGCTGCCTGTACATGTAAGCGGGCTAAGGAGGTTGCATGAACACCACTTAAAGTATACTCGGAGTGAAGGTGCTGCGGTATCAGACTTCGGTGCGTAATATTACTCGCAGGTGCACTGCCGGTGTTTTATTTCAGGTGGCGCCAAGGTGATCGTCACGTAACGATTTAACGTCTGTATGACCTGCTTGTTTTTCATCACCTGATAGTATACATCTATTTTTGCTAGATAGCTGTGCTTGTATATTTTATATATTTTATGCTAGTGTGGTTAGCGGACATTTCTGCATTGCGTTTATTTGAATTTCGGGTCTGTTTTGTTATATATGGAACACTGTTTTAAATATTTGCTCTCCGTGGTGTGTGAATGTTTCCATCAATCTGTGCTGTGATTCCTTGTAACCGCTGCCTGTGCCTCGTCAAGCTGCTTATCCGCAGCTTCTGGCCCAGGTAGCGGGCCAGAACCTTCTGGGAAATAAAACGGAACTGATGTGAACACCGTGCTTAGGAGTGTGAAGTGGGGTGATCAGCGGTTCACGCGCAGTGCGCGCATTGTCAAAAGATTACCTACCCTTGGATACGTGCCTATCACGTGCATTACCGGCGTGCGGCCAACGATTTCGTGTTCGCCCAATGCAGTCAGCGGCCAATTTTCTCTTTAATTCTATGGTCAGTAACCAGCAGAGAAAATGATCAAGAGGATGCCATATTTGAGCCTGATCATGCATGCTAGCAGCATTTAAGCCAGCCACCATATTTTTGAACGAATAGTTTTCCGAATTATACTTTTTTCTCTTATGATTGCCAGGTACTGCCCATGGCGTCGCGGCTGAAAGCCAACAAACAATACCTAATGTTTCTTTCACTCTCGTGAAAGGAGATGGCCAGTGGCAAAAGTGAATATTAATAAAACGAAAAATATACGCTTGCATTGCGATTCAGCACCAAGTTACACTTTCTGTGGCTGTTGCTGTAAAACTGTAAGCTGAGCACTAGGAATGGTGCAGATAATTAAGGAGAGTGAAATGACACGCTGGCAGTCTTAAGATCAATAACTGTGCAAGCACGAGAGCATCCTGAAAAACGCACCTACACAAATACCGCTTTCAAGTAAATACGCATTCCTTATTCATCGAAAGCTGCAGTGCTCAGAACACTCCGGGTGTCCGGGCTGAAGAGCGCATCGCACTCACCGTCAAAGTCGACGCCGATGCCCATCATCTTGAGGATCCAGTACGTGCCGAGGCAGGGCGTGTAAGACGCGAAGTACTTGCTGGACTCGGACGTGAACACATAGCGCGCCAGCGACGGCTGAATGCCGTCGATGGCCATCAGCGGCACGGCGAGCGTCAGGATGAGCCAGTAGAACACGCCGAACATCACCGCCATGCTGGCTGCGAATTACATGAACGCTGGTTACCGATCACCAGCTGGTGTTTGTTAACACACGGAACACGGAACACGACGGAACACTTTCGTGTGGTTAGTCTCTCGCTTTCCATCCTTTTGCGTCCGCTAAATTTGTCCTCCCATTCGAATAGGTGCAAATGTGCAAAGGTCTATCTACATCTATTCTGAACTTGTGTTTATCCTCTGCACCTGCGCGGACGACGGACCTAGCGAAACGGGCGAACATCCGCCACCTAGAGCTAAAATTAAGAGGTTTTCAGCCGTAGCCTACCTCAACAATAGAGGTCTACTTTAAGCTGGATAAGCAAGGAGTACCGATGTATTCACAAGCGTAGGTGATAGTCGAGATGAATGAACGGGCATCTATGCATAAAGAATTTCCCTACTGATTTTTTTACAATAGGGTATTGCGTATTGGAACGCGGCAGTGTGCGACAGTGCAGTGTGCAGGTACGAGTGCCGCAGACACGGCTATAATTAGGGGAGATTGGGGCAAAACGCGACATGAGGCAAAACGCGAAATCACTGTACTATGCACCACCTGACATTCAGCCGCGGTAGTCCTGTTAGTTTGGTACTTAGCTCAAGCTACTCGCCCACACATACACTGAAACTCAACTTAAAGCTTACGATATTGGTCCTATCCAAGAAGAGAAAAGAACTGCCAAATGAGGCGTGGTGAACAAGAACCCTGCCAAAGAGGACCGAATTTTGCAGGCCAGTAGTGGGCAACGAAACTGAAACGTTGTACGTGGAATGTTATAAGATACCCTTATAGAGGCTTCTTATCTTCGTTTATTATAATTACTTTTTTCGTCGTAGCTCGTGAAACGTTTAAAAGGGGTTGCTTCCCGCATTCTTACCTGAAAATTTTAGCAACAGGCTGCAAGTTCAAGGTAACGCGACATCGTGACGCTTTGGAGGGTCCAAAGTAAATACATAAATCTTAAGTGCTTCTTCCGATTCTCTGCCATTGTTTTGTGGCTTTGGAGAATGGTCGGAACGCATCCGAATACAACACTAATGAAAACCGAAACACTGGTGGTGATGTGATGAAAGTTCTGGACACTATATAGCCGCGCCGGTGCGCCTAAACGTTTTTGCGTCCTCACAGACACTCTGCACAAAAAGTAAAACGAAGGAAGGCAAAGGCATACAGTTAAACACGAGCGAAGTGCCAGACGCGAAGCTGTAACGCTAAAGGAGAAAAAAATTGCTTAGAGCCGAGAAATTAAATGAAACTGTGTATCTCAGACTGCACAGTAACACTGTAAGCACTGGCTGTAACACTGCTTAATGTGTTGCTGGACACAGAACAAAACAGTGTGTGGGTTGTGCGTGGATACAGTATCTGTAACTCAAACAGGCTCCCAGAAATGTGTTTGGCCCCATGCAGCCAGCCTCGTGTGCACTACTTATTGCTAGACTGAGTAAGGCGTTTATTTTGGAAGGGCCTCTGACTTTGTCCTCATGCATTGTTTCGTCTGTCACAGGGCTCGGTCGTAACCCTACACTTAAGGATTATACGACATCATGAAGCAGTTTTACAGCCGGCCTTCAGTTGTCGTTTTCATACTCAATGAGCGCGATGTCAGGACGGCTAGCAAACAATCCTGTTATGGTTGTTTGTTGACATTCGCGGCCAGTAAGGAGAAGGCGTTCATTGACACATTTAGGTCGCCTTTTGCCCCACTATCACCTACACAGTTTCACCACCAGAAACGGCCGCCGCCTCCAAAACCTGGTGACACTGCAGCAGGGACCCGTTGATAGAGATCTGTTTCCTTCGTGACTAGCTAGCGATGACTGGCTGGGAATCTCTACCATAGAGCCATGGAGCCCCGCCATGCTAGGGGACGCAGTAGGACAGAGCTTGATATCGTCCCCATGCCATCCACTGGGGCGAAGAGGACGGCAGATAAGCAGCACTCATATACGGGCCATCTGTCACAATGTGGTCTTTATACCTTTTGTCTGTAAAAAAATTCGGACATCCAAACCTTCGGCCACAACAGCTGTGTGATCATAGAGCTCTCCTCTTGCAGGCATCTCGCTGCTCGTGAACGTACTAAAGGTGACAATATGCGATAAGTGAAACAGGCAGTGCTACTTCATCAAAGCGATCATTTCTGACACATGCGGAAGCAGCAGTGATAATGCCATCCAAATAGACAAGAGGAGATAACTGGTGTTTTTTCTTCACTCCATTCAGGTAATAATGCCGAACAGCCGCTTCAGGTAAGAAATAGCTTAAGAAGGTTATCTGAAGCAATTAGATAACTCACAAGACTTGAATGACAGCACGTTGTAAACCCTGAATTTTCTAAAGGGTGGGGAACTAAACTGCAGGCGAGCAATCAAAAGATGCTCCTCTTTTTTGTAGCCGTTGCCAATAGGGTTTACTCTGCACTGTCCCGAAAGATCAGCACCAAGATTAGAAACTCAATTAAGTGGAGTATTAGGGCGTGAAAATCAATTTAAATACCTTACGGTGCATTGAGTCTAATATTCAGTAACTAAACAGCGTTTGAGCTTGAAGAGTGCGTAATGGCAATCCGGATTTTTCACGCGACTCCTCTGCTCATGTACGCCTCTCCGTCCCCAGCTCCACTGGTTGAAAACAAACCGACAGCTCCTACTGCCCATGCGGAGTTGATATTAGCGACAGACGCAGGGACATATGGCAACAGTTGCCAAGGACACACTTCTCACGATGGCCTCTTGGCGGCACAAGTTGGCGCCTCGTGGAACTGGATCGCGCCTTCGCTTCCCATGTGCGCTTGTTTTCAACCAGTTTTTGTCCACTCCACAGAGGGCGCCACATCTTGTGAAAAAGGTGAATTGCAGCCTGTCACAGAAGTGGCTTTCGCTTTATATAACAATAAAGCAGCGATCATCGAGGTACTTCGTAATTGCCCCAAATGACGCCAGGTGGAAGTACGCGTTGGCGCTCACTGTTGCTGAAGATGGTGGCCACGAGCAACGCGTGCAGGGAGAGCATCCAGGAGAACATGAAGAAGACGAACAGGAGGAGCGTGATGCTGGCGCCCTGCAGGTAGGCGTGGCCGGCAGCTTCCCCACCTCCCGGCAACAGGGTCATGCACGCCACGGGTATAGGGGTGGCGACAAGGGTGAGCACCACGCCGGTGATGATGTGGCCCAACGTGTGCACCACGTTCGACAAGCCCATAATCCTCTGCAACTCCTGCAAGAGCGCATACGCAATAAGAGAGGAGAGCGTGTACTGTGGCCTTGTACGACACGTATGGCGGACCACCCGAGCCTGTCGAAATGCTCTGCTGGCTTCAACCACATAAATTGTTATGGATACGCGTTTTGAACTGGCAGGAAGGCGCAGCTCGCCAAAGACCGATCTGTAAGAAGTGTTTGGGTCAAATAAAGATGATGTTTGAAATCAAACCACAGTGTGATCAGCCTCAACGGTTCGGGGCGGATTTTTTTTTTCTCAGGACGACTGCATAGGCGACAGGACCCTGAGTTCGTCCGATCATATTTGATCAAGTTGTTAAATACATACATCGTTACACACACAACGTTAAGACGTGCAAAAGACGGACATCCCAGACTCCTTCTGATGTTGTTCTTTGTCTGTTGAATATGCTATTATTCTAGGCAAAGCCTTCCATAAGGGGATTAGGCTTAGTGCAAATGGTGCGGATGTATGCTTAAAAATTCAGGTTTGATTCGACAGAAGGTTTAAAATAGCCAAATGAGAAGTTTCCGCCTACATTTGTATGCATTCTGCTAAAAGTGCCCTACTCTGCAATCATCTGGAGTCCCTGAGAGCAATGATGTATGGGTTTTGTGGTTCTGGCGGAGACCTCAAGAGAAATGTCTAGCTCCAACCGGACACCAGTTTCTCAAATTGGATTCGCTGAGAAAGAAAAAAAAAACAATACAGTAGTTAGGAATCCGCAGCATCAATTCCACTGCGATTAGTGCTGTGTGAGCAGAATAACAGAAATATAGTTACATTTGCTCGTGGGAATTTGATTACAACTCCAATTATTCCCTGAAACAATGCCGAATGCTGCCAAAAATAAGCCTGGACGTCCAGGAACAAGTTCATGGATCGCGTTTCGTCTATGTTCCACAAAGTTACTTGAACACTAATGTTGAAATATTAGCATTAGTAGCAGGGTGCAGTGCGTGAAAAAATAACACGTGAGCTTCGAGCAAAAAAGCTAGGTGGCAGCTATCACCAGCAGTAATTTTTGCTCTAGGCTCAGGTGTTCTTTCTTTCACGCACTGCCCCCTGTTGCCAATGGTAATATTTCAACATTATTGTTCAAGTAACTTTGTAGAACATAGACGAAACGCGATTCATGAACTTGTTCCTACACGAGCAGACTCATCTTTAGCAACTTTCGGCACTGTTTACGGAATATTGGGAGTTCGAATCAATATCCCATTGGTATATGTAACTATATTTCTGTTATTCTACAGAGCATTTGGTTGTGTACGGCTATATAAAGATGTTTTTATTTACGTTAAAAATTGAGACATGAGTCGTGCTCAACGTTACAGGCACCTTTTTGATTTATTTTAGATTTATATTGGTGCCTCTTCTAGATTTAGATTTCATCAAGGTGTTGTCGAGTGTGTTTTACGCCGTCGGAGGACGTAATTCGCTGCGAAAGCCACGAGCTTCTGAAGGAAATCAAGATTTCAGTTTAGTTGCTTTTTGAGAACCAATACGATTTCCGCTCCTTGTTTTTTTTCTCGGAGGAGAGATTCAATGCTCGCTGTTTGGTAAACTTGCAGTGCTACGCATAAGCGGTTCGTTTGTTGTCTAACCAGGGATTAAAAAACAGAAAAAGACAGCCATCAATATACGTACTCACTCGTATTCATACATATCTTTTCAGTGTAATACGACAGCACATTCTCGCTGGTAATCTTGCACCAGTTTTTTGTCACGCAGAAAGCTTTGTTTAACCAGTGAGTAAAAAAGCAGAAAAACACAGCCATCGAAAAACGCACTCACGCGTATTCATACATATCTTTTCAATGTAATCCGTTAGCATGTTCTCTCTGGTACTCTTGCTCCAGTTTTTTGTCATGCGGAAAACTCAAGGTTGACTTACATTTATCAGACGCATAGATATACGGCTACTTTCACAGATATCACGAGGCGTTGTTTTTTTTTAGTATTGAAATTGACAATACAGGCATAGCGTGACCAGAGTACGGACACAGCAGTTTCTGGGAGCACTGATATGCAGAGTACTGCTGGCTCAAACGCAAACTAAGCTACTCGGAAAGTTATAGGTAATAATCAGTTGTGCGGAAAAATCCGCGAATAAAACCCCTCGTTTCAACTTTTTCATCTTAGCATTGCACTCATCCTGAAACTAGCAGACACAGATAATATCGTTACCTTATAAAGTTGCCAGGCCGAAAGACAAGGGCATGAACTAAACACCAGCAGAGTAGACTCACAACTGAACTTTATTGAAGAAAACAAACATTATACAATCTCGCTATGCAGCACACCGAAAACACACAATCACAAAAAAATACTGAGGATTGAAATTCATGAATGGCCCTGAAATCCGCCTAGTCAAGACAGTCTATCTCACTGTTTGGTAACGCGATGGGCGGCTCAATAACACGTTCGTTACCTAGTCGTAAGAAATGTCTAGCCTCAATCGCGCTTCCCGGTTAATCTGCAAAGAAAGAACAACCAAAATGTCTGCAGCCGAAACATTACGGTAGCAACCTTCACAGCCTTACAATGCACAACCAATTTGGAACCTTTACCATTCTCTAAAGACGTCTCGTGCTCCTGTAATCATTCATTGACTCATCTGTCACTTTGGCCAACGTGTACTCTTCCGAAAGATAACGGTATCCGATAAAGCACACGCAATCTTCAAGGTGGACAGACATTCTCAGGTTTCACCCGACACGTCTTTTTATGGGGAACCATATTCATTGCTTTATAGTTAACAGCTCGCAGATTCTTGACAACTTATTAAGAGCTGGAAAGATCACTCGACCGTCATACCTTCTGGCCACATTTTTATGATTATGGGACAACATATGTACATAAGAAAACACTAGTGGCTTTTTGGCACATCGCTGTCCAACCCCAGCCTGCTCTTGCGGAAGGGCATACGTGGGACAAACTGGCAGATGCATTACTCCACAATTACGGATGCTCGAGAGGTTTTAGAGAATGGTAAATGGTAAAACTTGGTTGAGCATTGTAAGGCGTGTGAAGGCTGCTACAGTTATCTTTTGGCTGCGGATATCTTGGCAGTTCATTCTTTGGAGATAAACGGGAAGTCATTGAAGATAGACATATCTTGCGACTAGTTACCGAATGTGTCAGCGAACCATGCATCGCGTTAACAAGCAGTGAGTTAAGCTATCTTGAACGGGAGAGGGGACGGCTATCTCGATTTTCTGTATGCTTTTTGGTGATTGTTTTGAGCTGTTGCTTGACCTGGCTTTGTAATCTCTGTGTGCTTCAATAAACTTCATATCAACTGACTTTCGTTCTGGGAACTTATTGACACCGTACCAGCTTGCCCAGGCGCCTGTTCTTCATTATTGCTCTTATATTATTACGTCCGGGCCTACTAATCTGCATTCGAACCATTTTATGTCAGGAATTGAAAGACATCTGCATTCGTGAACACATGATGAAGCATCAGTGTTCGCAAGTACTAATTTCCACCGTGCCTGCTCCTTCAGACTCGAGGCTTCGAACTTCATGCTGAGCCTAGACGACTTGCGCGTGAGCGAAAAGAACACTCCAACATTTTGTTGTCGCTGACGTGCGCCGGAGCCTTAATATACACCTTTTGGATACCGTGTATCGTGTTACTGTCACTGTTACCGGAGTAGCGGAAGCCCCGTGTGCCGTCAGTGCGCATGTGCAGATCGCCTTGAGGACACCAGATGGCGCCAGGCACCCAGCAAGTGTGCGCGCGCCTGTCGCATCGGGACCGGTCAGAGCGGGTGCACTGGTGGAGGGCAAGCTTCCGGTATTCCGATAACGGTAACGCTGTACACGGTATGCTATTGACTGCGAAGTGCCGTGCGTGGATGCTTACGCTCATTCCTGACTCCTTCTCCTGGACGATGTCCTTGATGCGCATGCAGAAAGGCAGCAGGAAGGCGATGCCTAAGATGTAGGACACACTCGACCGGTAGTTGTCCACGTCGTCCGGCATGTTCGGGTGCGGGAAGCGGCGAATAGTGACGTTAACCTGCGCCAAGTAATTACACGCGTATCTAACGCAGTTTCAGCTGCACTTTTTCAAGAAAGCATCCTTATTTTATTTCAGCAACAGCGTTCGGTAAAACATTCAGCGTACTGCAATGTGCCACCTGTTGTGGCGCATAACTACTCGAGGCAAAAGAAAAAAAGGGTAAAATCGGAGTAGACGCTGTGTTTTTCAAGAAGAGAGTTGATGAAACTCATTGAGTAAATAGAACCGCTACCTATCTTCCTCTTCCAAAAGTTACAATAAATCCGACGTTGTGCAAACTGACGCCGGTGAGACTAAAGGCCTTGTTAGAGCCAAAGATAAAAACCCTCCGGTGGGAGTCCTCGCTTTTCATATTGTCACCCACTGCGAACGCTGACCGCTGCGATTTGTTATTCAGAAAGTGCGTCTATTACATGTGCGGAGGCGACAGATAGGCGACGCTATGTAGCGTAGAGGCTAGAATGTACGGCTTTAGAATTTTTGAATAGCTGTGAAGCTCTGGCAACATCTTCAGAACTTTCCGCATGGAGGTAGTCTGTCTAAAGGATAAATACGTGTTTTAGATCCAAAACAAAACCGTTTCCTTCCTCCCGCCTCCACGCCCCAGGAAAAAACAAGAGGTATTTAAAAAAAAATTTAGCGCTGCTATAGAGCATTCCACCATCGCCTTGTTTTATGTTATATGATTCATGGGCTGATAGATCTTGTTGGCAAAATCAAACCGTGACAAACAATTTAAAACCAGACATTGGCTTGCGGATCAGGAATTTATTGGAGAGATTTACGATGCGTTAAGTAATTTAGCGAAGGTGGGGGATGGTGCACTGTGCGCTTTCCTGAAGTGCACAAAACTCCAAGGATTGTCTTAACACCCATTTTACCCATTTCTTTTCTAGGACACATCGTAACTACCCACCAGCTTTGTTTTTATGACCAACTAGCCGTTTTTACGCCTAACGCTATAAGAGCTAAATATCATCAAAGATACCCAGCAATTCTGGACAAAACCATTTTTGAGCGGTTAACCCTTTTATGAACGGATTTTGTTCATATAATTTAGGATTTCACTATAATAATCATTATATCCGCATATCAGCCAACAGTGTTTTCGTATTTTTTTTCTATTAGCGTTTTTGCTCTCGTCAAACGCGTTCCCCATTGGTTTCCTATAGCAGTCTTAACTTTTCGATGCATTCGTGGGTACACTTTAAAAATAAGATTTTGCTACATATCAAAATAAAAGACCATCGCCTTTATTTCTATAACAGTGTCTTATAATTTTCCAATTTTCAAAAGGTTTAGCAGAAAAAGCTGGACATGATTTGTTGTACGTGCCACGCCCAAATTTAAGAAGGAAATTTAAAACAATTGGCGCCTCTCAGACACACGACCGACAATTAGGCAGCAGGTAGGTTTACCCGAGTAGAGAGCGGCAGCTATGAAGCAATTATCTATAAAAAATATAAGGCCGTTCATATTAAATTTGAATGTGCATGCACCTTGGTCATTTATTAGTGGAACACAGGATGGGACCGCGTCCTTGAACGCGTCTTTGCTGGGAAGAGACTGCCACGCCGACTACACCTACAGTTTGCATTGAGCAGGTGCGAGTCAGCCGGCCTGGACTGCCAGCGTTTGAATAAAGAGAGCGTCCGGCCTAGCAGCTATGCAGCTTATTTTTTTTCCAGGAAAAGTGCCGACGGCATTTCGACGCCACTTCAAGGTCTTCATATTGAGTATCGCCACCATATCTGCCCCAGTGTGCAGTTGTTTTTCGCATGAAAAACTGCACTGTTGAAAAAATGTCACGTTTATTCTGCTGATACTTGCGCATTTGACATTTTTATATTTTTTCTTATGCTGCTAGACGCGTAGCATGCGGTTGAGTTCGGTTGAATAATAACTGCAAGGGACACAAGCTCATCCTGGCTATGAATAGATAGCGTTAATGGGTTACATTACGTTCATAGATTGTCAGCAGTCTTAATACCAATCCTGGCGCATTGGTACAGCAGTTAAGCGATGAGCCGTCGCCCAAGGAGGTGGCTCTTAAAAAAAAAAAACAGCCACCGGTGGGGCTTCGGCGCCCCAGATTTTTCTTCCCAAGCAGTTTCGCGCGACCAATCATTAATTTACCCCCCCCTCCCCCCCGCCCCACTTGCCGCGGTGGGCAGTTTTCTCGCGATCCGTTGGGAAGGTTGTGATGATGTCACAAGCACCCCTTCACGGATTTCTCTGGGTATTTCTCACTCACACAGCCGCCAAAGACGACGACGCCGAGTTCACAGCCGAACGTGGCCCTTAACTCTTTCGCATTAATATTATATGAAAGGTAACGACCAGCTACTACTATCTCTTTGTCCGCTGGCCCCAAACTATACATCAAAGAGGCTTTTAATATATCTAACCGCATGCTGCTCCTATGCATCGTATTTTCCAAAAGTTACCACGCAAAGGGGTTTGGTTTTAAGTCGTGAAGTCAAGCACTTATCGTAACCCTTCAGTGTTGAATCTGCATTAGGTAGGTTAAGTACAAAAAGAACGCGTCCTCACTGTTCGAGATCATCTTTTGGTATTTAGAGGTACCATAAGGACTCCACTCTTAAGACTAAGCAGCAAGCCCCGTTGTCCGTTTATTCTTGGCAAAGCCGGTTCCTGCGAGGGCGCCGGCGACTCAGGAACGGCGGGCGTTTTGGTTATTCCAAATTTATTGCAGACCTGTGAGCATGAGCATTGCTGCGCCTCAGCCCTTCTAGTTTCTACTGCTTGTGCCCAACACTTCAGTCGTCTCATATGGATCCGCAGACGTTGCCTAGAGTCATAGTAGCAAACACAGCCCTGAAATGCTGCAAACCTCAGAGGTTCCTTGCATAAACGTGTGTCGTTAATTTAAGCGACTAACTCCAGGTTGTGACCGAAGAAGGAAGGCACCAAAAATGTAACGCAGCGGAATTGGCAAGAACAGTTGCAAGGAATAGCTATCAGAAGATATCGGGGATTAATTAAGCGAACCGGCTCAGAAATATTTTGGATAAGCTCAGTGTTATAATCGCCGGTGCACTGCAATCTGATATTTGGCACGAGACCCACGATGAAGGATCTCTCTCTTCATCTGTTGCCGAAAAGTTGCAGAAAAAGCGGTCGCGTGTTACTATGGCGCGATTTTATACTAGGTTGTCGTCTGTAAGTCTGAAACTTTACTTATGTACACATGAAATTCTCGTTCCTGTTTTTAAAAAAGCATTTCGTTGACAATATGGATTTTTCGCAGGAGCTCGTTGACTCGCTTTGCTTTGGGCAGTCCAAGCTAGGCCGGACGCTGTCTTTTTTGAAACTCCACCTTAATGGCAAGACGCCATAGCTTTAGTGAGCTGATGCCGATATACGCACGATTGGTAATTTTCTCCATAACAATCATAAATCGCGGTGAATCCTTCCTACCACTACCAGCGCAATAGCGCAGCAGATAAGCGATGCGCCACTGCACTGGCGCTCCACTTAAGACGCATGTTGCTGTTCCCAAACAACCTATCGCTACCGGTCAATAATGCTACATCAATATAGTTGATTATTCCAAGTATTCATCACTTTTACTTTCTAAAAAGGGCATGGCGCATCGGGTCAGCGTAGCATTTTTGTTGTACTAAAAAATCGTGATATTTCAGTGGCTTCGCTGGCGTGAGGAGGAAGAATGTAAATTCTAAATTGGCGACTCGTTTTCAACGAGCCGATCTCGAGGTGCGGATTAATCGATAGACGCACCTGCAATAAGGGCAAGCCCGCCAACTGCCTCTTCTTCATTTTCTGCGAATGCGAGCCTCCCTTAATGCCGTAAGAGTCCGTCGGCCTTTGAGATCCATTTCGTCGGGTCAACGGCCCAGGAAGCCCAATGTCGTCGGCAATGTTTTGTTGGTGCTGAAGCTGGATGTGCCTTGTCTCGACCACCGCCATGATCTGCTGCAGTCGGTCTGAAAAGCAACGTTATATCTCAGGCACTGATGCCAAGATGCAGAAACGATTGCCATTGTCTGTCCTTGACCCAAAGCTAATTCGATCCAGCCCTGAATTGGACGGAAAGAGGTCTGTTGAGCAAAGAACATACTACACATAATAAATGGGCAGCCGGCAAATCATGAAAAGATAGTCGGATGTTTATCCGGTGGATGAATCACTGAAAGGAATAACTTCTGTGTGCGTCTCGCCTCCACATTTCTCTCTATTGCGATCGTTTGGGTGGCAGTACCCGCATAACACAACAGTTGGATGACGGGCACGCGCAGAGGGCATTGTAGAGGCCACTAACTAGCGGCGCACTTGCATATCAATATCTTTGGCTAGAAGAGATCTTCGGTACTGCCAGTTAAGGAAGACCTCTTCGCAATCCTGGCTTTTCCCAGCGTCTATTTCGTGGAGGTGAGTGGACAGTGGCGTCGTTTATGAGCGAGGCCGCAGGTAACTGTAGACCCTCTAAGTTTTTACGCTATTGCGTAAGAGCCCCGCATCCCCGCAGCCACCGTCGGCGTCACACAGCACCTTGGCAGGTGGATATTGTCGCCTGCTAAGGATGTGGAAGAGCTCGCTGCGACCAGCAACGGTTGGCAGGTGGCAAAGTGGAGATAAGTAAATCTCTCTTTCCGCTTCTAGTGGAGAGGAGACACGCCTCACACTCTAAGGACTCTAACCAATTTAAAAGATGTGTATAAAGATTGATTCTATGCACAATCATTGATTGTGCGTGCATATCGACGGTTCATGAGGGATGCTTCGCGATTAGAATAATAAGACACCTCTGCTTGGTGAACAATGGAGTTTTCGGGTGCGAGAAATTACGACGACGATGCAGTTTAACAGAACGTTTAAAAAAATTCTTGATTCTAAATCCTTTGTGGCCGGTTGTGCACCAACGAGATTGCACCCGGCGTGTCCATACATTAAATCGGACAGGTTGCAACCTGCCTGCTGTATAAACTCATACTCTTTCGTTTTTACAACACCTGCCGCCGCCTCTTTTCAGCGTCATTTTGAAAATGGGTCCTTAGAAGTGTTTAATAATAAATGCCGTCCTTTCGTTTTCTTCATTTATTTTCTATTGGCCAGTGCATTGATAAGTCCACCGAACACCTACTGCTACCAAAGGTGTCAATGACGTCTTGGAGGCACTCTCAGTAATCTAGATATTCGTGAGCATTCAGTGCGCGCATGCGCACTGACGCGCTCTCAGGGTAAGGTGGCATCACACCGTAGGCCTCGATGTCGTCGGGTGGCTCGCGGAAGGAGGCGGGAAACTTGACTCCCGGCGAGTAGTCCCCCCGGTTGGTGGTGGACACGTGCACCGTGTAGTTGAGCAGCGGCGTTTTCAGGCTCTTCTCATCGAACTCGACGCACACGATGGACTCCTGGTGGCCCTTGAACTGGCGCCGCACTTCCGCGCAGAGGAGGGCCACTTCCGGCTGGGTGGATGCCACGTGAGGCCGCTTCTGCTTGGAGCTGGAGCGCCCTTGGGAACTATTTTCTGCAAATTTGAAATGCAGAGCGAATCGAGTGATTCTTTAGGGGGCTTAGGAGGAGTGAGCTTAAGGGGAGAGGGGGATTACCCGCCATTCGATTAAAACTCGTGACGCCAAGATTGAAATAGACTCCGTGATCACGAAATGGGAATGAATGCCATTGTAGCCGAGCCTCGGAGATCCGTGTCGCATAAAACCTGTATTGCCGTCAGCTTGTAAATGCGGCCGGTGGTGGAGACACACGTAATTTCATTTTGAATAGTGGCCTCTTTTTCATTAAAACGCAGCGCTGAGTCGATACAGAAAAGCTAATATGCTGTTCGCAACACTTAGAAATGCACCTATCAGGAATGAAGTACGAATTAAGCGAGTTGGATTTTCGGTTCTTCAAAATCCTCCAAAGAAAAAAAACTTCACTGAGTGCGAGAGAGCTGGAGACACCGCGCTTGAGCGAGATTGCTGACGTCACGAAAACAACTGCTTTACGGCACCCTTTCTAGACCTAGCTACTACCGCAGTCCCGTGATACGGGACTGAGGTTGCATTGCAATACAGACGCATATTCGGCTCGAAAATGTCGGTTTTTTCTATTTCTAAATATCATGTTACAGCATTTAAGCTGGTAAAAGCAAGATTTGGGCCTCAGGATCAAATGTGGAAGCAACTGTGCGCATAAGTCGCCTGCGTTTTGTCACATTGCATCCTTACGCCAGCTCTTTTGATTTCGTCAAAAGGAGGAGGCACCAAAATTTTGCCAGTGCGTTTTCGTTTCGGAATGATGAGTATGACACTAGTAAGCCTGGATAACCACGCGGATTCGGCAGCGCTCGATAAATAATTTCCGATTCAATTTCGTTCTTTCCGTAGTTTGTTTCTATTTCACCCGCCCCATTATGGTTGCCTCGTCACAAGTAGGCATGTAAGTAGGTTTGCGGCCACGTGATGCACATACAAAATCTGCAATACAATCGCCCTGCTTTGTCGTTTTAATTCACTCGAACTCCTTCACTGAACTGCTCCAGAGCCGGATGACAGCAAGAGAAGAAAGCTGTTATAGTGCAATTCTTGTGTGCCTCAAGATGTGCTCACGTGACCTCATACCAACTCGTGACATCGTAGCCAAAGTTCCGCTATTGAACCGAAATCGAAAAAGTATGCGAGAATAAACTGAATTACTAATTACTTAATGAGCCTAGACGAACTACACGTAGTGACCCCGGATTTGTAATGTCTTACGCATGATTCGAAAGCAGAAATAAACTAAAAAATTTACTGTCTCCACCCATTTAAAGCATTGACAATGTTGAAATAAGGAGCGGTCTAGTGAAACCACAGCCGCCTCTGCAATAGCAAAAGAAAAAAAACAAAATTGGAGGAGCATCGCACAACAGACATACCCGGCGTAAATGCCTCCATGAGATTGTGCACGTATTTCAAGCTTGGTCCGTAAACGAGGATGTGGTCCTGCTGCAGGAAGGATTCATCGATAGCCGGTGTCTCGTTGTAGAACACTGCGCCCGTGGAGCGTCTGAGCGTGCCCGGCGCGGGTCGCCGGCGGTCCCACAAAACGCCGAAGCAGAGCAGTACGATGGCCAGCTCGGCCGACGTGCGCAGGTAGTGGTGCCGGAACGGCTGCGCCCACAGGTTCTTCCGGAGCACCACGCCGAGCGCTTCCAGCGGCTGCATGTCTCCGGAACTGTGCCCGCTGGTTTATAGTTGCGCCCAAGTACCCAAATGTCAGACTGCAAATTTAGCAGCGGTTACTTACATAATTAGGCAGGATGATATAGCTTGAGGAATTGAAAGCATGATGATGGCGATCAGTTCTATGGTGCAACGGCATCTGCGGCCAACGAGCGTCATGGTGCAAGGTTTTTGTCTACTCAAGGTGCGGTCAAAGACCCAGTTGCCAAGCAATTGACCCTGCAGCCGAGCACCAAGCCAGGGGAAAACTTGTGCCCATTGCATCACGGGTGGGTACCGGGCGGCACTAGGGATCGAACCCTTCACCTCCCGCATGCGAGATGAATACTCGAAAGACTAGGCCACCACTGCGCTATTTGAAAGGACCATCTGGATCAGCAAAGGGACAACGAAGAGAGCTCCATCTATAGCTTTTGCTTTCAGTAAAAATAGATTGGGTGGCGACTTGTGCTTGTCTTGGCGTTTCTGTACCAGAAGACGCCTTTCTTTGCGAAAAAATTGAAATTTTAGATATTTTTTTAAATCTTGCTCCCGTTAGTAAGTTCAAAGTTTTTGTTAACAGAGAATAAGACCTCATCTTTGTCATACGAACACGGCAATCTATCGATACAGGCCAACATGAATTTGTAAGAAGTGTGTTTTAAAGGAGCAAGAAAGCTCATACGTTTAAGGAAGTCTAGCGTGCAACCTCCCGAGACTGTGACTCTTCGACGAATGCAGCTTATTATGGTTCCAGAAACAATAAAACACTGTTCCTTGTCTTTATGTATGTTCAGCTCTGTGTACACCGCGAGGTCTATGGTACACAGGGCTGTCGCGAACCACTGCACTAAGAAGGCAATGCGACTTCCTAGTTAGCCAGTTTTTAGCCTTGAACTGAACCAAAGAAGCGCATTGCAATTTTCGATCAAAGCGACGCATCCAAATCCAGCAGGGCCACAGCATCCTGTGCACATTGTTTACAACCAAAAAATCACTTTCAGACATGAGTTTACTGACGTTTGACGAGGTGACGCCTGGTAACTGAGCGGAAGGCTTGAAAGGCCATGGTTGTGTGGTTAAATTTTTGTCTGCATTCGTTAGGTTGGGGCCACCTAAAAAATTGAAAAAAAAATAAGCAGCTGCCTGCACCGCTAACGTACAATAAGCTTAATCTATTGTGAAGATAAATAGAAAAGCCCGAAGGCAATGATATAATTTTACCACCCATAGGTAGGAAAAATGGAAAAAATTAGGGGAGAGGTAAAAAGCTACATAACGACCCATAGCCAGGGGAACGGGATCGGGGAGACTCCCTGATCTCAACTGGGACGTAGCGGAAGGATGGGTGAATGGGTTATGGGTATTGGGATGGGAATGGGGACAGTGAGGTTTTGCTCTGATCCTTCATTATCTCGACTCCAATACTGGCCTGCCTGGCCAGGACAGGGAAAGCGTCAAGATTGCCCAATGGTGCGGCCCCGATCACGGGATGCCCGATTATCCAAAAACGCAACAAGCTCCGACCACCGGAGACAGGAAAACCTAAACCAGGGTCAGCTACCTCGGGATCCTCCACAACTTTGAGGGTTCGTTTCGGACCTGCCAGCTACTAGCCGTAGAGTGATTTCCGCGGTTTTTAAGACAATGGAAGTATGTGTGATCCGGCCAATAAAAGCATCGGACGTCAGCCTATCGGCCCTCCGGCCCTCGACACCATGGCCTAACACCTCCGGGGGGACCCACCTGTGATTCCAACCAACCAACCCATGCACTTATTTTCTACCCTAGCTTGCTCCACGCCTACTGAGGAGGGAGTGTTCAAGGCTAGGCTGACCGGACCATAAACCAAGTACGTGGCTTAGGGTGAGTTGACCCGGGCCTACTCCGCCGGTAGTTCACAACGACGGTTTTTGCACTGGTCGTGCTACGCCCCCTACCTCGGCGTCCCGCGATGACCCCGATGACCCCGCGGTAAGCCATTAGGCTGCCTTCCCGACGATATCGCTTCGAGGAGCCGGGCTGCTGTAAGCCCCCGCGCAGACCTGGCCTCTCCGTAGCCAGAAACGGGCGCGGCGTCGGTCGCCAGACGTGCACGCCCCCGCGTGTGGAGGCGAGTAGCCTGTAATAAGGCGAGAACCTTTAACGGCTCATACTCGCGGTGTCCGCCCATCCGTGACACTTTTCAACTCGATAAGAAAAAAATCTTGGTGCATGATGGGATTCGAGCCACCTTCCTTCCGTTCCGCATCTGAGCGTGCTAGCGACTACGCTACTTCCTGCCAACGCGTATGTAGTTCTCCTTTCCTAGGACGCTGGAGAGTGTTTGCAGAAATGTGCCTAATCAGATGGATGCTTCCCAATGCCCCTCAGTGTCTCCAGCATTTAATATTCACAAACAGTTGTGTACTTAACATCTTCACCACATATCAGTGACAAAAGCAGCAACACCGCGCTAAAGGCTTTCGCCTCACCGCACTTTAGGTAAACAAAGTGACCCCTGAATTTTTGAAAACCTTTTGAACTTTGACACATGCTTTCCGTGCCAGATTTCGCCGGTCCAACCTGGGTGTGTCCCCAGGCCTGCCTCCGCTCAGGCATCGGACTACACGAGCCCGTCAGGCACTCACAGTCGCCTGGGAGGCAGGCTCCAGCTAACCCATTCTCACCGCTGGCGTTGTACCAGAACAAAGCCTAGTAGCCGAAACTACACCGGCCCGTATACGGTGGCGAGAGAGGGGGGGGGGGGCACTAGCAAGCCACACAGTGGGATTTACCCCCAATTATTGTCTACAGAAGGACAGCAAGCTTTTTTTTTGTTTGAGTTCCGCTGGCTGTTATAAACTTCACTTTTAATATACATCTGAAGAGGCCACATTTGGCCTCCTAACAAAAACCCCACACACTGTTAGCGTCTACTGCTTATGTCATGCAGAGACAGGAGAGCTACACCCGGTTTAAGTGTATGGAAGGAAGCGCAACTTCAGCTTTGATAGTGAGTTTAACGTAAAGTAAGACCGGGAAGCCTAGAGTACCTCAAACAACGCAGGCCCCGTACCGCTGACGTTCTGCAGAAGGGTGTTGCATAATGCACGAAACCTTTGAGACTGTACCTATACCCTTAATCCTCCTTTTTATATGGGTGATAAAGACATACACTGGTATAGCAACAGGTACCTTTGCTTAATACCATGATATTTAGCGTAATACGAACACCTGTCCTAGTTTCACAGTGATTAGCGCTTTCACAAGCTTATACAGCAGTTACTGTGTTTAGATTTTCAGTTTTTATTTTTTTCTGGTTTATTACATAAAGACATGCTCTGTCCGCATCATCATTTCAAACATCGCAAGAGTCAACTCACAGGTTTCTCTATAGAGCGCGCCGCAAGCTTTGGCGCGCATGCAGGAAACTGAGCCAGCAGTAGCCCTCTATCATCGCCACCGCGATCAAGGGCAGTAAATCATTGAGCTAACAAGCGTTTCTTCTCAAGACTTCCATATAGCGGTTTCGAGCCCTAAGCTAGAAAGAGTTTCCACTAAATCCCCTCCGCTCCGCGCGGTGCGGATAGAACAGGGAGGAGTTCTATGACCGGGCCGCCTCAGAGCCGTTTATAATATACGCGTTGCGGTGGCTGTGGTATACGAGCGTAATGCACACACGATTTGCTTAGGGCGTAATTTAAAGCCTTTGCAAGACGTGGAAGCGAAAACGCGAGGGCCTCATGCGTTCAGATTACCCATAGGAGGCCCTTTACGGTATTTCCTTTCGGGCGGGTGAGGCTGTGGCCCGAAGTACGCGTTCATTTTCCAGGCTGTGCAAGGTGACCATGAATACTCAAGCCTGTGTGAAAGCATTTCTGCAGCTGTCAACTTTCTCCTGTGCATCCGCGCTCGAGGTGCATCTCTAACTCACTAAGAACCACTGCTGCCGCCCAATGCATCGTCGCTTAAACAACAAGGCTATCTGAGAACCAAGCACGGACGTGATAAATCCATTTCAGATGTCATGGCGTCGATGCTGTTTCTCTTCAGGACCGCTATGAGGCTTAACCCGAAGTCGCGTGAGATCCAAGCTAATACTTCTTACCGCTAGTGGCACCCAACTACAAAGCAGAGGGTGCAACCGGAGTACACCTTGGGCGCACATCGACGATGCGGGCTCGGGTAAATTGCGAGAATGCTGCTAATAAACCCCTCAAGACAAGAGGCGAGAAAAGCGGTTGGCTCACCTGACGTTCCAGACTTCTCTTCTTCTAGAAATTCACGTGCGTCGCGTGACTGGCTTGGGTTTTTTCTTCCTTTACAGAGCAGATGCCCATCGCGCGCAGAGATCTTTCATGAGTTTGTTTGAAGTAATAGTATGATAGGGAGAAATTCTGAAGAAATGGGATGATGCTGACTGGTCGATTGGAACGGTTAACAACCATTATTTCACGCGACCTTGATATTTAACAATAAGCAACAAAAAAAAAAAACAAGACAGCAGGCAATCCACTAAACTGAAATCAGAAGCATACCTACAATACAGCAGACGGCTTTCAACAATGTTTTGCCATCCAGTTCATTTTTTTCATATTTAATTTGACAGATACTGCGCCATTTCGTTTCCCCAAAAACCAATTACTATTACTTTTTTATTATTATTAAAGAAATGGCGCAGTATCTGTCTCACACATCGGCGGACACCTAAACGCGCTGTAAGGGAAGAGATAAAGGAGGGAGTGAAAGAACAAACAAGAGGTGCCGTAGTGGAGGGCTCCGGAATAATTTCGACCACCTGGGAGTCTTTAACGTGCACTGCACTGACCTCGCACAGCACACGGGTGCCTTAGCGTTTCGCCTCCATGGAAACGTAGCTCAGGTGGTCGAAATTATTCCGGAGCTCTCGAATTACGGCACCTCTTTCACCCTTTGTTCTCTGAGTCCCTCCTTTATCTCTTCCGTAACGACGCGGTTCAGGTGTCCACCGATATGTGAGACATTACTGCCCAACTTCCTTTCCTCAAAAACCAATTTTCAATTTTTCCGCATTTATCGCCTTTTTGCCGCGCAGATCACCATTGCCCTTGCCTTCTCGTCCACCTACGCCCTCACTGATCCTGAAGTGCTGAAAAATTTCCGCACAAGTCTACTGGAATAACCGGCAGTCCCACCGGATCGCTCGACAGCGGAAAGTCCCACCGCACCTGTGAATTTGTCCTGTACTCTGGTCTAAGGAGCATCTAGTCTGCGCACCGATCGAACCGCTTGGTTCGGGTGGTGGCAGATCACCAGCGACATCAGCCAATTGCTCTGCAGGGTGGCTTCCTGGCCCTACGGGGCCGGGTTCTAGGAGCTCTCGCCATTGTGGCGAAGGCTCCTTGTCACCAGCGGTATCTGTTGTTAAACCGTCGTCGTCGCTTCAGATGACACAACTGTGTCGAGGCGCGTTCTTTCTTCAATCTTTTCTCTCATCTCTTTTAACTGTCCTACTGTCTGCTCGTGGCAGCGATTGTGGCTCAGTTTGAGCCAGTGGGCAGTCCCGTGCACTTTTCTTTTCATTCTTCCTTCAGTCGCAACAACAACAACTACTGTTCAGTGGGCTCAGTAACACAGCAAGGATGGGCCTCGCCCACAATCACCGCCTTTTTGCCGTGCAGGTAATGAACTGCTTTTCGCTATACGCTCCCCGCACTCGCTACCTTGCGCTTTTAGCGTTGCCGAGCTGCCGCTGTTGTCTTTCCATCGCTTATGACTGCGCCGAAGTGGTTCTGTCGTTGTTAGGTCTGAGTGGTGATGTTAATTTGAATCCAGGGAGTAATCTGTCAGCCTTCGATGAAAGGACAGCACTCGATGAAACTAAGTCAGGTCAGGTGTATTTAATCAAAGAAAAAAAGCAACTCAAACTAAGCTGTCGGAAGATGACAAATCATTCGAAAAAATTTGGAACCGCCTTATAAAAAAAACGAAAAACACTGCTCCTGCACTTGCGCCGGCAAGCAAAACTTACATGATGTTGAATTTATTGCAAACGAAAATGCAGGAGAACTCAAATTTTAGTAACAATTGGATGCGTGCGAAGATAGCGCCCGCAGATCAAATCTTCTATAACGCATAACTATGAAGAAACTTGAGATGAAGCCGAAGGTTTGGAAACTTTACTCTGCAAAAACAAGTTTCTTATTGAACAGCTGCCAGTCGGCATTGAACGCGCACACAAGATTTGCTCTTTTGCCGCTAATAAAAAAGGCCAATAATTGTAAAATTTGCACATGTTAAAGTTAATGAGCGCGTGCTGGCTAAATAGGGCAAACTGAAAAATACCGGTTTCAGTTTGTCAGTGTTTCAGTGTTCCGAGTGTTTCGTGAATCGGACTATTCGCGAAACACTCGGACTGCCCGTAGAAAGCTCCTTTCATTTGCAAAATCTTCAGGCAAATTTTGCATGCTTTGACATGACAGGTTAAAAGTGTATAACATTACCTATGTTTACGTTCATTCTACAGAGAAGGTTATCCAACTTCATTCGCAGCTAACAGCTAAGCCTGAAGGTCAGCCGCGAAAATGCCCTTTTTCTATCTTGTATACTAACATTAGAAGAATTTTGCCCACGGTTGACTTAGTTTCTATCCTTGTTTCCACCACCGATAACAACTTTATAATTTTAACTGAAACCTGGCTAAGCTCTTCGATTGAAACCTCAGAACTTCAGATCGCTTTAACAAACTTTGATATCTTCCGTTGTGGTCGTGATGAAAGGCGCGGTGGAGGGGTTTTAATAGCTTCTAACCGTAATCTTTAGTGCTTCCGGATAGATATATTCTGTCCATTAGAAATACTGTTCGTGTCCACTAAAATTTCCCACTTGCCTTTAATACTAGAAGCTTGTTACCACCTTCCTGATGCAGATTCCTGTTTTGTCGCATGCTTCCACGGGGCACTTTTCACCCTGGTACGCTGTTATCATAACACGCTAATTCTATTGTTATGTGATTTCATCTTACCAGTGATGCTAAGGTCGGACATGGACTAACAATATCGAAGAAAAACGAAGAAAGTGAATTTCTTAACACGTGTCTTACGTTTGGCTTATCGCAGCTTATCACCAACCCAACAAGGCATGATGATCAGTCCTCCAGACAGCTCGACCTCTTGTTCTCCACACCTCCTGAGAACCTTTCTGCACTAACTTTTTTAACTGGGCTTAGCGACCACACCTTAATTAACGCTACCTATCAGTCTCAGATTACATATCTGAAAAAGCAAAAAAGAAGCTAACTTTTTACTCAAAGGTCATTACATCACGTTCGATGACAAGCTAACTAGGTTAGTTCCTCCTTTGTTGATATGTTTTCTGGTCGTTCAGTTGAAGACAACTGGAGAATTTTTAAATCCAGAATGCCCCAACTAAGCAAAGCCCATATTCCTACCATTGCCGAACCTGAGCGGCCGTCTTGCCCTTGATTTAATAACACTCTACAACGCCTTCACAATAAGTACGAAGAGGCTCTATCGCTTCGCAAAATATACTAAACCGCTCTCACGCATGCGAAAAGAACCGCTTCATTGAGGAGCTGTTTCAATCCGAAGGCGCGAAAACTAATCGATCATTCTTTTCAACTTCACTGCCTCATATGTTGCGTAACAACACTCGTCAGTTCTCGAGGGTTATCAATCCATGCCAAAAGACATCGATAACAATACTAGACGAAAATGACATTCCTATCCATGACACCGATTTGCAACATCACTAAATTCGGCATTTTTTTCAGTTTTCACCAAAAAATCTGAAGTAACCCTCCCCTTTCTTCTAACCTTCTATATCCTGTGATGCCTGACGCAACGTTTGAACCTCGCGGTATTAGTAAATGAATAGAAGCTTTGAAGCTAGCATCATCTTCTGGAATTGACGACATTAGCGTGAAAGTTTAAAAACACTAAAGAAATTACCAGTGTCATTTTTTCGAGTATCTTCGAAGAGTTCCTTTCGACTGGAGTGGTGCTGCTGGATTGGAAAACAGGTAAGATTATTCCATTCCCCAAGAAAGGATCTCCGACATCTTGTCTTGACTAGCGGCCAATATCCATTACAAGTGTGTGTTCCAAACTGACAGAGCACGTCATGTTTTCTCAAATCATGAGTTTCCTTGCCTCTAATAGCTTCTCTCATCCTAGTCAACACGGATTTCTTGAGAATTTATCCTGTGATACACAAGTTGTGCTTTTCATAAACGACATCAGCTCCCAGCTTGACCTTAGCATACTGTGTTTAGACTTCGAGAAAGGTTTTAGTGAGGTTCCTCATAATCTACTTTTCTTAAAACTTTCACTGCTAAACCTTAATACCATAGTCCATAATTGGTTATGCAGGTTTTTGACCGGCCGTCATCAGGACGTCTTTGCTGAAAACCACTCCTCAACTTTGTCTCCTGTGATTTCGTTGTACCTAAAGGTCCAGTTCTGGACCTTATTCTTTTCTTGATTTGCATTAATTATCTCCCTAATGATATATTTTCGGACATACGTCTATTTGCTGATGATCCTGTTGTTTACCGACCCTTTAACGATAGCTCAGATATTCTCATTATTCAACGCGACTTACAAACAGTAGAAAAAGGGTGTAAAACTGGGTTAATGTCCTTAAATGTCAATAAAACTTCCCTACTCTCTTTCCACCACTGCCGTTCTTACTTAACACCACGTACTTTTATTTTGGTAACTTTGTGATATCACCTCTGTGATCTTATATTGGACTCATTTTTACTCGGAATCTTTCGCAGTCGTCACACATAGCTAAAATAACTAACCAGGCTAACCGAAACTCCGGCTTCCGGCGGCGAAATTTGAAATTTGTCTCCCCCTTCGTAAAAACTATTGCCTACAAATTTCTTATAAGGCCCAAACTTGAATATGCATGCTTAGTTTGGGACCCTCACCAGAATTATTTTTCCAACGCCCTTGAATCTGTCGAAAAACACGCATCCTGTTTTAGGTTTCGTGATTATTCTTCTTATACTAGCCTCAGTGCGCTAAAATCTAACGCGAACGTTCCCTAACTGAAATAAAGACGTCAAATAGCGAGGCTCATTCTTTACCATGAGTTCTATCATGTTCCGATTGCTAACAACGTCATATCAACCGCTCACCGTCAATCATCCCGGACCAGTCATTCAAAGTCAGTATACACCACCCCCCCCTCCCCATGCGCGCACGTCCTCGCATCTTTACTCCTTTTTTCCAGATTTAGCAAAACAGTGGAATGATCTGCCTGAAGAAGCGGTGCGCCATTCCTGCACGACAAACTTCATGACAGCAATCGAACACCTTTTTCTGTGAAGCCGCCCACCCGTCATGAAAAACCTCTACCTAGGGGCAATTGAGGAGTAAATAAATAGATAAATAAATAATTAAATGAATGAATAAAAATTTGGCGAAGAATTGTTCGGTGAGAAACCTGCTGCGTCCAGGTGACGGATTCTCGTCGACTTCAAAGCCGAGAAGCCCGCTTAAGCAGAGGACAACGAATAAACAACCGTTCACGCCATCACTGCACAGTTTATTTCATTTCACTGCTCTCAGCCATATAACAAAAATTGCCTGCTGAGAGCGTCCACGCATTTTGCACTCGGCCAGACATTGAAGCGGTTTCACTCGTGGGCGCCCATGATCTTAAGGATCCAGTAGGAGGTCGCTATGCCCATCTCCTTGGTCAGAGGAATGTGGTCCATGATGCAGGTCTGAAAAACGAATTAAAATCTGAGTTTTGGAACGCACTAGAGGCTTGCCTTCGGCGAGTCGCAGTTTCGGCAACCGGACACCGGGCATACGACGAGACCAATGACTAAAAGAAAATAAATTGAAAAATATAAGTAAAAAATTCAAAGACTACATTCCCGAAAAAAAGAAACATTCGTGAAGGATTACTATGCAACACCCCGGTTCCGAGCGCCGTAAGTGTGACCCTCTGCGAGACCCATAGGAAGGCGTAACAAGACAACAGGCAGCAGATTGTCGAGAGAGCGCTTTTTGGCCGTGATGTCCCTAATGGTTCAGACGCCTCTGGGAAATATGGCAACTCATAAGCAGAAGAGCATCGAGGATTTGGTCACCCGACACTAGTAATTACACCACCACATACGGCGACGCCATTTACTGCGGATGACGGCAGTAGCGCAATCAGTGTTGAAGGATAAAGACAAAAAGGAGTCGCAAAAAGGGCAAGGAAAATAATAGAAGGATGAAAGGAGATGGAGGAGAGATGTAAAGATTGGATGAACGAAAGAAAGAGGGAAGAGAGGGACGAAGAAAGGGACGAAAAAAAGACGACAATTAACAGCAAACAAACCAAAGGGAAAAGCGAGTGGCTAGTCTGTAGTCGGGGAGCGGGCCCGCAGAAATATATTTGTTTGCAGGAAGCGCAAATACGTGCCCCGATCTCCGTGGAAACGACTTCAGGATCGTGCTTGAACTCGGGCTGCTTTTTCTGTACAAACGAAAAAAAAACAGGAAATTAATCTCAAGTTATCTGAAAATGGAACTTAGAAAGGGTGATTTTTGTGTGGGCAGAAATCAGAATGACGTTGATATGAGTTATAATGCTCTTACGTAGAAGTTCACAAGATGTGGGTGACCGCACTGGATAAGAAGCTTTCTGTACTCGTCCGGCTTCTGCGCATGACAAATGGGACAAATGCATAGTAAGGAGCATGACAAGCGGCTAAATGGTGTTTGTACAACTGAGTATCCTAGCATAGAAAAACGTCTACGCAGGCAAGGGAATGTTCACCGTTCTCAGTTCTCACAGTTGACAGCTAGGCATTTTGTCGAACAAAATATTCCGCAGCTAGGCGCATCATTGGAAGCCCCAGTTTATTATTCGTTATGGGGTACAACGGGCAAGAGGCAGTGCGCCTAGGCATGATAAAAAAAGACAAATAGGATACAGTAACAAGTGGCAGTTAGAACAGATCCCGTTAAAACATTCTGCGTCGGAATAAAAAAAAATCAACACGATTTACAATGTACAATAGCGCAAAATACTGATCTCGGATTGTTAGGTATCCTGTCACTAAAATATCGCGGAAATAATCGTGAGCAAGTACGTAGGAGGAACGTTGTCCCCTGCTGGCAAGATAATTTTGCTGCATAAAGATAACAATGCCGCATAAAGATTGTAACCCTTCGCACAAGACTTCAAGCTGTGTTCTTAAACGAGTAAAGAAAAGCAAGACTATTTGTAATCAAGCTATGATTGTGAGTTATGCAGAAAGTTCATTTCTTTCATGTGCCCAGAACAGAGGTCAGCGCCGAAAAAACTTTGTAGACATAATGAGTAAAACGCTCTGCAACCGGTATGATGCCTATACATGCCCCTAGTGAGCGCTCTTTAACAAAAAGTTAAAGAGCGCAATTGCTACACCAGAACTTACGTTGGCCATAGATTCGTGCTTGTCGTGGCAGGCAGCGTAGTCCACGCAGAGCGTCTTCATGGCCTGCGTGCGTGGCAGAAAAGAAGCGAAGTGAAATGAAGGCTACAGATATCTACAGCTTAAGTTCCCACAGCTTTTCACAGAAATTGCGAACCAAGTTTAAACAGAAGCAGTACTGTACGGGCGTGTCAGCATTGAATCACTGGTTTTCAATAGAAAGGCAGAACGCCGCACACAAAATGAACGAAGGCATGTAAATAAGATCTAATATGTTACGGGAGCAGAATTGAAACAGTACTTATCGTACTAGAACGAAGGAAGCTATTTGCTCTTAACCTAGCGCAATTATCAATTGAAAACAACTTATTTGTAGTCAAAATACTGGAGATTCTCACAAACGTTTGAACTGAAAGGTAATGAAATTTCAAGGTGTACTTTTTTTGCGTATGTGTTATATCATTTTAAACATTTTTTCTCCACTACATTGTAAGTTACCGAATCGCCGACCGACGGTGAGCACATTGGCTCATAGCGTGTGCTGAGAGCAACTGAGGTTGCACGAATACGGGCTGCACAATGTCAGTGAGCAGTGCGTTGCCAGGAGCAGCATATTCAATACAGGGATGCATGTAGTTCTCGTTTTGATATTTCTAGCGCTTGTTCCGAGGGCGAAGCCACTTTAACTGAAGACATTAGGTAAAAAAAGTACACAATTTCTACCTGACGTCATACAACATATCCAGCTGTTTGGAAATACATTCTTTTTATTGCATGTAACAAAATACTCATGAACCAAAGATGGCTTTGCTTTCTAGAAATGGCTACCAGAATAAGTGTTCGATTTGTCCTTCCTTATATGCAGTGTGGTCTTCATGGATACCTTGCCAGGCTTACGTGGGACATCTTGTGAAAATTACCAAGAGCGTATAATACCGGTCGGTTGTAGTTCGCCTTTGCGAATGTTGATGAACTAAAGATTTATGCTGTTTCTTATTTCTAAGATTATGTAAAATATGTATTCGACATTGCGTTTTCATGGGTGTAATTTATTTTAGCCTCTGTAAATCTGTAGTTAAAAATCAATATGTCATCAGTATGGAAGTGGCATTTGGCGTTTGCTGTTTAATAGAATGTCATGTGTACAGCGACCCTCGATAAATCGAAAATATTGTTCAGTCATGAACGGAAAATATTGTATTCTCACATCGGCGATGAGGCTCAAGGGCATGGGGTACTTGTCGAGCAGGTGAACGCACTGCTTCATGAGTTCCGCCGCAATCTGGCCCGCCTTCTTCATCATTTCCTCACCTGAAAATTAGAACGTCGTAATGAAGCTAACTGAAATTGGTACCCTATCCTAACGCATAGTTGGCGATGGGGCAGCATCAAAATACGCAGCATTTTGTTCTAAATTATTCCGCGGACGGAAAGAGGACAGGGCAATTACGAACAGCGATGATAATGCCCTGTGACAAAAGCAAAACGATATTGTGGACCAGAAGCATTCATCATCATCATCATCCTCCTCATCATCATCATCAGCCTGACCACACCCACTGTAGGGCAAAGGCCTGCCTCTCTCATGTCTCTCCAATTAACCCTGCCCTTTGCCAGCTGCGTGCAAGCTTCCTGCATATGCCTGCAAGCTTCCTAGTCCCATCCGCCCACCTAACCTTCTGCCGCACTCTTCTACGGTTGCATTCTCTTGGACTTCACACCGTTACCCTTAAGAACCAGCGGTTATCTTGCCTTCGCATTACATGCCCTGCCCAAGTCCATCTTGATTTCGACTAGGATGCCATTAACACGCGTTCGTTCCCTCACCCACTCTGGCCGATTGCGGTCTCTTAACGTTACACCTATCATTTTTCTTTCCTTGGCTCGCTGCGTTGTCCTTAACTTGAGCTGAACCCTCTTCGTTAGCCTCCACGTTTCATCCCGTAGGTGAGTACCGGTAAGATACAGCTGTTGTACACTTTTCTCTTGAGGGATATTGGTAACCTTCTATTCACGATCTGAGAAGGGTTATTCGTAGTCAGTTACACTGCATCACAAACTTGAGTCCATTCTGTTGACCCTGTGCCTACCATACACGGGGCTTTTTTTCCGAGTAAACGTTGCCGAACATTTTAACGGCGTTGCAGCGCAATAACATTAAGTGTCCCGTTCAGTAGAAAAGCAGGCGTCGGAGTGTCGAGAAAATCTGGTGTTTCACCTGCCACTTAGGTCACGTGAATTGTGCTCTCAATGACGTGACCTTGTGACGTGAGAATCGGAGCCCGCAGTGGACTTGCTGCTCGACTATGAGCAAATGTGTGAAATCATTAAACGGCTGCAGTCAGTCATATTGATTTTTGCCGGTGCTCGAAGCAATGGTCCAAGGTGCTGCTGCTGTTGCCGCCGCCACGACTGTCCTGAGTCAAATTCGGGCTCTTTTACCATTGACAAGTTTGGTACAAGTTTGCTTCTCATCCAAAACCATAGGTCACGCCCCGGGCATACCGTATAAGTCTTGGGCGCGTGCACGCAACAGGTGGGCCTCGCCCAACGTACCTGCCGGCTACAGAGAAGCCATGTTGAGAGACACTAACAATCTTTACTGTCGAAATGTAGCAAGTACAACGAATGTCATTGCGGTTGAATCCCAGCAACACAGTCGAAAACACACACAGCGTCGACCGTCATTATGTTCTTCTTTGGGACTGCAATGCCATTACAATACTGATGATTATGGATTTATATGGCGCAATGGCATCTATGGCCAAAGAGCGCCATGGCACAAGGTATTTTCGATTTCTCAAGGTGAGGGTCAAAGACCAGATTTACAAACATTTTAACACTGATAAGCCGAGCACCAGACCAGGGGAAAGTTTGTACCCATTGTATCACCGGTCGGTACCCGGCGGCATTGGGGATCGAACCTCGCACTTCTCGCATTCGAGGTGGATGCTTAACCACTTCGCATTCGCTGCGCTGACATTAGAATACTATAACCTCCGCTGTAACTACGTAAAGCGCAGTAAAAAACCTCTCGGCCCGTAACTGCAACTGCTTGGAATGCGGTAGCCACGAAAGAGGACATTGATGAAGCGGTGCTAGAGAGCTGTATCTTGCCGGTACTCACCTATGGGGCAGAAACGTGAAGGCTGACGAAAATGGTTAAGCTTGAGTTAAAGACAGAGCAGTGAGGTATGGCAAGAAAAATGATAAGTGTAACGTTAAGAGAGTGGAAGCGGGCAGAGTGGGTGAAGGAACAAACGTGGTTTAATGAAATCGCATTTGAAGACAAGAGGAAGAAATGGGCTTGGACAGGGCGTGTAATGCGTAGTGAAGATAACCGCTGGTCCTTAAGGGTAACGGTGTGAAGTTCAAGAGAAGGCAAACGTTGCAGGGGGCGGCAGAAAGTTAGATGGGTGGATGAGATTATGAAGTTTGGAGGCATAGGGTGGGCGCAGCTGGCAAAGAACAGGGTTAATTGGAAAGAGACATGGGAGAGGCCTTTGCCATGCAGTGGGCGTAGTCGGGCTGATAATGATGATGCTGCTATAGAGCACACGCTGTCCTCAAAAGTATCCTATCACAGCTTTGAGTTGGCATGGTAGTCGTGTCATCAGTGATGAATGTCAACACGGTGAGAGGATGCTCCGCCGCATGGTGAACGTCTCACGACCGCAAATAGGACAGATGGGGTTACCGTACCGCTACCAAAAAATAATCGGTGTTTGGTCGGTGTCGTCATTGACACGCGCCAGCCTTAATGTGCATTACTCAGGCAAGTACTAGATAAAAAGTGTTAATGAATATGTTTGACGACTGAATTCCACCTTTGAGCGTGGTTTTAGCGCGAACGAGTGCTTTGCTTGGTCAGGAAATGGTTTTTCGGTTGAACATATATCGCGTCAAGAGTCAGCACTGCTTTCGCTAATCTAGGACTAAAATATCATTTCAAAGTGACGGGGACTGTACGGCGCCCTGTATTTATCGCATTCATAGACAAAATAAAACGAACAGAATCAGTGTGCAGCCTTTGCCCACGGGCTTCTCGAGAAAAGGTAGCTAATTGGAACTAAACTCCCCTGATAATATATTATCAGGAGGCTTTAATGGGAACCGCACCGCAGCGCCTCTGGCATCATCTCACTGTAGAAGCTCTCTCGTGTGTTCGGCACGTGACGTCTACCCGTGACGTCTTCAACGAGGGCTGGTGCCATCGTTTTGAAGTCAATGGGAGTGTAGCGTAGCCTCTGGGATCCGTGCCCAAAAACTTGACGCATGCAGTTTACTTAAGAAATTGGCCAGTGATGGTAATGCCTGCAGTTCGCTTCTGGGTATTTTCTATCTAATAAAAGCTCCGTTTTCGCTCGGAGTGGTCTCTTTGGGATTAGAACTGGCTACCCCCTCGATGTTGATTAACTTTAATTTGTCCTCAGTACAAACTTTAAAGGAGAACGGCAGTAGCATTACGCCATTAGGCGGCCATTAGGCGGCTGAATGGCGGAATTTAATAACATCAGCATTGCGCTCGTATACATGTCCGCCACATGTCCCAATGCTTCTTTACTGTGCTCATTATTATTTCTGCCTAAGTTATCCTCATTAAATATATGCTCTCCTCAGAATTACAAGAAAACGGTCTCGCTAAACCTATACTCTATTCCGAGTTTATAGCGCTTCTTTCTATCGCGTGTTGTTTGTTTTCGTTTACTGTGTTTTCGTCTTGTTATTCTAAGCAGCGCAGCTTTCGAAGAACAGCATTCGAACTAGCCCCATCGGAAAAACTTCTTAATTGAATTTCAGGCTATCCTGCCCTGAAAGTACTAGCTATATGACAGAACGGATAGCATAAGTTTATGATATAACACTCACGTTCGCCTACTTTCGCTGGACTGTTGTGTTTCACTGCTGTTGATTTTAGCTACGAGGATCTCTTATAGTGTGCTTACTGCCCACTGCACTGCTGTAAACGTGATTTCGTTTGCAGTAGACTCATTCTCGCAGTCCCAACTGAATGCGCAAGGCGCCCGCTGCACCTTCATGTGGAAATGATGGCGATAATGCGATGTTACACGCAATATCAACAAGCGAAGCGCATTTTAGTTCATCTTGTGATCCAATTGCTCGGTTTGAAATAAGAGTACATATCTACGAGAAAGAAGGCACTGTGAAATGTCACTATAAGTTAGGCGCTTGATGAATGCCTTTTTGCACATAATTTTGGTACGCAGGGCCTAACGCCCGTAAACCGCTCGTGCGCAATGGAGGCCGCCTTAGACGCCTCAACAGTTAGCTGCAAATTAACCTAGGTCATTTGAGGTTTGTCAGCGTTCATTTTCATGGCCCAGCACAAAGGGCTTAGTCCCTTTCAAATCCACTCATGAGCGGTTGCCACGTATGCTGGGATTCAATCCGGCGATCTTCGGCTCAGACACCTAACGCCGAAGCCAATGTACAGCCGCGATGGGGAAATTATAATTATTTGTTAATTTATTTCTAATCGAGATTGCGCATTGTTGCTCACTTCAATACTCTGCCAACAGCTGTTTTCAAAATTTCAGCAGTGTCGGGGCGTGGTGACCCCTGATTATTTTCCAACATAATCAATGCTCGTTATGAAAGCATTTATGACATAGTGTCGTAAAAACTGACAAAACTGCGAAATAATGTCCATGGGATTGCTTATTAGCTGACGAAAAGAATGCAGCGACGCTCACTTTGGGGCTTGAGACATTCCTGGTCCGCGAACACGCCGACTGTGCCCAGAAGGAGTAGAGGGAGTCCCAGAGCTCGCACCATCGCTGCTGTCTTGCTTGATCTGTCACAGTCTTACTCAGTGTTCTGCGAGACTGGAGTCGAGAAGCGACTAGCTACACCTTATGTGCGGCCCGCTTCTGCGCACTCTATAAGTACAGTGGTATGGTGGACCGCCGGAGGATTAATCACCACGCGACGCGAAGCCGCTATAGGTCGGCTCATGGAGATCCCGTGCAGTTCTCTGCTGGCCTCAGGTAGCATATAGACATAAAATGTCCATGTTGTGCTCATGACGAATGTGCTTTCGGATAAGTTTTCACCGACGACGACGGGGCGCCTGTCTCTAGGCAGCTCTGTCAATAGGTCCGACGCTGGGACCGACGGGTCGTCACTGGGATTCCAGGGCCGTTGTCATCAAGGTACACGATGCGCTGAGCCTCGGAGTTGTCGCTGGCCTTTTTTTCACTTCGTGCCCTTGAAGTGCTTTCTAGGACACCGCCAGCGCGCTTTTTTGAGCTCATATGTCTTCTGTGAGAAGCGTAAGTCATTAAGCGAGAGTGGAAAAGTTTCTCTTTGGCTAGATGCAGCAAGCGGCGCAGCATTTGAAAAACGAAGTGTGCGCCCTGAATTCTTTTTTGAGGTCATTTTTTGGCTCTATAGTAAAATATTTTTCCTCTAAAAATGACCATCATTCTTACCGACGATTCCTGTTCCACAAAACTTGGAATGACAACAAGACCTAAATAAGAAAGATTGGTGTTTTAACGCGATAGCGTTAAGGCTCCGTTACCCACAAAATCCTGCGTCGGCGTTGTGAGCGAAGTCACGAGCATGACTCCGGCAGGTGGTGCCCAGAGTGCAACCTAGGTGGCAGGTGGGCCACCCAGGTCACGTGACCTTGCGGCGTCATCACAACCTGCCCACCGGATTGTGAACTGCTCACGGTGGCAGGAGGCAGCCAAATAAATAATGGGTCTCCCAGGAAGAGCAACCTGGGTCGCACAAGGCCCACCGCTGGGAGCACCTCCAATCGCAAGGCAGTGGCGCATCGCTTAACCGCTGCACCACTGCGACAGCAGTGGTACGTATGAGGACTCCCAGGAACCTCTGAAAGTAAAGTATAGAATGACCTTCTGCATATATGGCTATTAACCCATTACCCTATCGCGTCATACACTTAAGGCGGAGCTTAAGTGTCTCCTTCAATTAGTGTAACCCTGACAAGTGATAGAAGAATAGCCACTGAAATAATAAGCAGCTTCGTTCAACGTTTTTGCAACGTGGCTACGCGAGCTAGTGACATTTTCTCGCGTGAATTATATCTTGCGACTCCTTGGTCACAGACAACTGCACGTGGATTATTTTGCTTTTCGAATCACCAAAACAGCGTGGGATCGGAGGCCCAAATAAAGAATAGTGGACTGGACCAATCACTGCACCATGTCCACACTAGGCTCTGATGTGAAGCCTAAACTTCCTTTGCATACTGCGTGTTGAACTAGGGACAAAATAATACAGACCATCATGGGCGAGTAAAGTAGCAAGCGGTAGCGGTTTACCAGCTTCCCGATGTTTCATTGTAGTTCCTCAGACCCTTTCGGCGCCATCGTATTGTGATAGGAGTGCAGATGTAGCAATATTAAGAGGGTAAAGCAGATATACACTCGGATTGCTACCCTACACTAGGCATCTGCAGAACTAACGGGAGGAGAAAAAACAAAAGGGAGAGGCGAAGACGTGACGCGTGCCAGAAGAACCGACCCTCACGATCAATGGGAAGACAAAACGGCTAACTGAAGCCGCCTTTTCCGGCGACCGTGGTCTGCAAGCTATCAAGGATGTTCCAAAAATGGCAAAAACTCTCACGCTTCAAGAATGGATAAATTATTCCACAGACGCGAGGTTATCACTTTTCTGTCTTCTTCGCTTCGCCTTCGAGCATCTACATTCACGCTGCTTTACTCATGCCAGAATGGACCAGCTACCCTAGCAAAAAGTTCTACTAGAGGTTATCGCTTTTTATGATACCAGCCAACTCGAAGGCTCGGCCAGTGCTTGAGCAAAATCATCAGGCTTCGAGCTCACATTTCTCTCATCAGTCATTGGCGAACGAAACAACGATGGTCTACTGTCATTTCTCACCTTCGTCATCGCTTTTGCACAGGACACCGTTTCGAAAGCCTTGCCAGTTGTGTTACTTTTTGTGCAAGCAAGAACGAGCCCATTTATGATGAAATGGAAAACTTATTTCTTCTCACAGGACTAAAAATTAATCTATCTTACACTTGTGCTGTAAGATTCGTTAAACACCATGAGAACAGATTTAATACGTCGAAAAAAAATTCATACTTGTAGCATATGCGAGCCCTGCAATAAAATTAACCAGGGGGAGAGAGAGATCTGGTTTATTACTTTGCTTTCAAACACACACTTTGTACAAGCAGAACTAATTCTTGCATTTTTGCTCAATTGACGCTGAGCACATGTACTGGACCCATAATCACTTGCAGATATTTATCGCGTTTGAGAACAGGTGTTAAATTGTCGAGTTCATTGTAAAATAAATATAGGCTTAGAACTGCACTGAAGTGTTTTTATGCTAGGTGGAGCAAATATGAACGTGGTAAGAAGCGCTTACGCGCACAACAGTAAATTCGCAAACGTGGAAGGTATGGCGCTGACAATTTAATGATCCGTGTAAATGGCAGAATATCATTTATGAATTAATGACTAAGGCTTAGCTTTTCTCGGACACAGCTTCTGTCTTGCCGCTGTTTGGACATCAGGAGCCTCTTAGGTAGTTCCGTGGCTTCAGAAGTGGGAGCAGAGCATGCTGAAGCTCGGTGCGCAAAGCGTAAACAGCCCACAATAACCGGCCGTTAGTAAGTTACATAAAGATCTTTGAGAATTGTATTTAGTCACAAGTGGTAACGCACTGAAACTGACACCTTCTCAAACTCTAGTGTCTACAGCTTGTAGGGAACAACAAAGTACTTTTAGCATGTTTTTATCGTATGGCGAACAACAACAACAAGCCTAAAAAGGTTTCGCTCAGCGACATCCACGATTACATTACGCCAACGACACGGGCTACCCTCAGTAAAATAGAAATGAAATGCAAAGTGCCATTTCTGAAAAATTGCAGAAAAGTGAGCTGCCAGACTTGAACAAGAAAATCTGGATGCAGGACAGTCGTACTTTCAGTTTTAGGCGCCGCTTCTGACCACGAAGGTGGTTTTCACGAAAAAAGAAATCGCCACCAAAATAAACTGCTTGCCTATTTTTTGGAAAATGCAAATGAATCAGAAATCCCAGACATGCATTGCTTCATACAACACATTTCTTCATATGTTTTTGTGCTCATTCCTGCTTCTGAAAGAATGTTGTATGAGTGCAAGCAGCTAAAGGCAGATGCGACATGATCGCGAGGGATTACGTAACAAACGCCAAATTGCATATATCCGAGACATTATCGAAAAACAACAAATATTTATGGACCTGTAACGATAGATGTTGAGTGGAAACTTTATTTTATGCCTTTTGAAATAAAACTTTCAGGAAAAAAGTGTCAAGCACCGAAGAGCGACAAGTGCGGAGCTAAATGTTTTTTATTGTTCGTTAAAAAAAAATTTAATAGCGGAGTATGGACGCATAAAATTTGGAAGCATGATTGCTTATTTGCTATGGTGCAGGAGACAATGGCTTACAGGGATCACCCTTAATATTCGCCTACGCCCCGTAACTAATTTATCTTTGAATTTGTTAGGTGGTTTAAGTGGCGGTTTCAACAGCGGACTGAGGGTGACGTCGGCGAAGTTGCGCTCTAGTCACGTCAGTAAAAAAAACTGCGGTATAATGCCAACTTTGTCACTACAGTTCTTACGAATGTCAACGAAAGAAAAAGCGCCTTTAACACCGCTGTTTCTTGAATATCTAACCTGACTTACACTTATTTGACGTCATAGCCATCATTTTACTGTTTAAACAAAAACCAAGACAACATAACAAAAAAGGTTCAATTATTTATTTATTTACAGGGTGTAGAGGTATTTCCCGATGCGATTTATGTTTACTAATGCCTCGCGCATCTTTTGAAAGAGGGCCTAAGATGTAGATTTGGTATTTGTACTTTAAAGTATGCATATGCGCCTAGATAGTGGCAGTGTTAGGATGGCGGTGCCATGCGTTGGGGATGGCTTAACTGACGTTTCTTAGTAATCATCCCGAAAAACGGATAAAATGAGCTAATAACCCGCTGTGTGAATTTCTACAATTCCTTACGAAACAAAGAGTAGCTTTCATGCTTGTGTATGATGACCTGATTTGTGACCATCTCAGAGTGAACGCTTCAACACCGGGTCCAGTTAGAGGATAGAAAGTGAACGGAGAGAAAAAAGATTGAAAAGGAATTCATACGCACCAAACTACGTAAGTATGTAAGTTGGCTTATCACAAGTAAAATTGATTGAAATCGAACGATAGCTACAAGAAGCCGAGCGTATTGTGTTGTAGGGGTAAATTTGATTGAAATCAAGCAATAAGTAGAAGCATCCGAGCGTATTGCGATGTACGGTTTCACGGATTCGTAACCGAGGGATCACAAAAAAGAGCCATTTGTCCAACTATATAATTGAGACAAGTTGAACTGGCGTAATGTAAACTGTGAATAAGGAAAAGTAGGACTTTTGGGTAGTTTAACGGCAACGTCACGCAGCAAACAGCAACTGAACAATAGGGAGAGTATTTATAAAAAAAGGCAGTATTCAAGACATTGATGTGCTAGTAATTAAGATTTGAATGCTTGCGGACTGGCAGTGCCAAGAAAGCACCAAAAATCAACCCAAAAGTTTGGTTGCCTGTTTACATGATCTTAACTGCGGCGCCAAACATTGTCCGTATAGTAGCTGCGATGAATTGTAGCATTCAAAGTTAAAAAGTCATGAAGTAGAGAAAACTGTTGCTTTGTATATAAAAAAAGCATGAGAGTAAATGTGTCAGCAACATTTGCGGTGATATTCACTTGTAATCTCAAAGAACAAGTTCCTACTCAAGCACATAGTATTGCTTAATACGGGAACATTCAAGAGAAAGGTTTAATGTCATGTAACTCGACGGAGAAACTATAAACAGCAAAAAAAGGGACAATAAAATGCTGTGCTTCCGTATAGGTGCAGGGTGAAAGGTGAATCTGGGCTGCCTGTCAGTGACACAACATTCAGCGCGAAGGTGAAGGACACTTAATGGCCCACCAAAATATTTACACAACGGTTCACAGACTGCGTTGAGGTTCAAAGTGTCGGCAACACTTTGCGATGCTCTTCCTGTGGATACTCGTATGTATGTATGTATGTATGTATGTATGTATGTATGTATGTATGTATGTATGTATGTATGTATGTATGTATGTATGTATGTATGTATGTATGTATGTATGTATGTATGTATGTATGTATGTATGTATGTATGTATGTATGTATGTATGTATGTATGTATGTATGTATGTATGTATGTATGTATGTATGTATGTATGTATGTATGTATGTATGTATGTATGTATGTATGTATGTATGTATGTATGTATGTATGTATGTATGTATGTATGTATGTATGTATGTATGTATGTATGTATGTATGTATGTATGTATGTATGTATGTATGTATGTATGTATGTATGTATGTATGTATGTATGTATGTATGTATGTATGTACGTTTTATTCTTGGAAAGTCGAAAGCTGTCGCACCAGTCAGACGAGGTCATAACGGCATCACTTCCGGTATTTTCTGTTTTTGATGTAGATTCCACTGTCTTTTATAATGTACGGCTGTTCGCATGAGAGAAATAATGTGCACTGAGAAAAATCCTAAAAGCTCCGACTTTTATAGTTCCAAATTGATTTGGATTCGATGGCTGCAATCCCTTCCGAGAAAGTCATAACAAATATCGTCGCTTGGAACATGAAACTTTCTCGTGAAAGTTATTCTAGGGCCTTCTAAACACTCTTTAACAGTTCTGATAAATAAACTTAACAGTCTTCATCAGTTGCGAAAGCTTGCTTATACCGTATACATAGCTGTTCGCTTAATTCTTTTTTGGATTGCTCATGTTGCACAAGTGAAAGGTATGAAAAATATGCGCGATGAATTCGATAACTTTCCACATATTCACACCCCCGCTACCTGAACAATCTTTTGAATAATTCCTCATCCATTCCTTAACGATGACTTCTTGGACACACCCTCTGCAACTTCGCCACAACTTTAACATCCTTTCAAAGTTTAGCGCATTATAGCTTGTGATCCTGCTTACTCCATGTTATTTATGCCTCGAAGCATTAGTTATTTGAATCACTCGTTTTCTAAGAACTTATAAAAAATGATAGTGTTGTTGCTGTTTTTGTTGCTACTACTGCATTAGTTTTATTTTTGAATCGTAAATTTATATCCTGTTTTAGTCGCATTTCGAAGTATTTTAGTGTTCTACACGGGTGTCTTGTGTTTTAAGCCGCGTGTTCTGCTTTCCCTGATGTAATTCCCTCATCGTCAGAGATTATAACGAATCTTTCAAATAAATACCAAAATAAATACAGAAAGAAAAATCTATTAGAAATCATAAATGTTTACTTTCATCCCATTATTTGGTTTACCATTGCATCTTCTCTAATAAGAAGGCTTGAAACTGGCTCATCGCTTGCAAGTGGAAGCCGTCTACACAAAGCAGCTTTTAGAAAGCACTGACTTAATTGCAGACAGTTCACAATGTATGTGTGGCCTGAGGAGTGATTTTGGTTGCTAATGGAATGCGTCAGCACCTTTACTTGAGGACCAGAGCTGTGTGAAATGCATGGGCTCATGATGAAAGGAAAGGCCTTCAAGTCAAAAGCTATCGGGTCCACAACCCACGCGTGCTCCCTAGCACTGCGCTCAAAATTGTTTACAAGGTAGCAACCATCCCTCACAACTAGTAGGTCACACTATTTATGAATCAGGTTGTTTCCGACACTAAGCCCTAAATAAGCTTCTCAGCGAAGATAAAGTTCGGTGCGCAGCACTGCCTTGCGAGTCTTTACGTTCCACTGCTTTTTGGATCGTGATATTGAGTTTTTTCAAGGGCTTTGTTATCGTTTTGTCACGATTCCTGCTTGCGTTGCGTAGGTTTTTGAACTGTTTGCCTACTTGTGTAAAGGGTTTTGTCTGTAATTCCTCGTCAAACTTATTAAAGTAACCTTTTCGCGTGCACATAATTGTTGTTCATATTTGTGTAATCACCCTGTGTGCGAGGAAGCTGGAACATAAGTTCACTTTGGTACACCAGGCCCAGGGGATTATGAGCACTTGATTAGCACTCCTCAATAAAGTTTTTTTTTTCGTTTGTTGAGGGGGGGGGCGTAGTGGCTCTCACGTTATAAATAATGGCTGCCTTATATCCGAAGTAGAATGCAGCAAAGCAGAATACTCGCTTTTGCATACACTTACCACACAGTGTCAGCATTCTGCCAGATGTTCAGATCTTCGTTGCAGAATCTCACAGCCACGTTTCACTGCTCAGTAGGCTAGGAATGGCGCCGAAGTATTAGAAAGTGCTCAGTTCTTTAAAGACGATGCTAATAGCTGGGATTGAGAACACTGCATGAAATGTATAATTTTTTATGTTGTGAAAACACACCAAAGCATAAAAACAGAATGCCATTTTTTTTTCGTCGTGGTGGCAGCCTCGAAGTAAAAAATGATGCTTCCCGAGGCTCGTATTTTTACTGTCATCATCACGCGAGCGCCGAGAACCCCCTCAGCTCAGAAAAGTTCCAGAGGTAATGAAGAGTGCGCGTTGACTGAGCGAGATGGAACAGCTTGGTGCGAACTGCGGGCCCGTCTAAACTCTAATAAAAGAAGAAATAGATCTGAACGCAGGTAGCAAAGTGCTAGAACAGCTGCTCGTCCCATGCTTGCTCGCCCCATGCGAGTAGCGCTGTCTGGTGGACATCTTCACGAGTAATATTATCCGTTCCGCCACGCAGAACTACTCTCTCAACTACTCACATTCATATGGCAGTGGAATTTCGAACAGAAATAGCTCTATTGAGAAGGCGCCCAAGGGTTTTCTGTAAGTGTGCTGAAGGCGTAGTAGTTTTGCGAACAGACATACTAAATAAACTATGGAAAGCCGCAGTGCACAGCGAGATGAGTGTATTACCGTACGCTTTATTAGGTTTATATCAGAGTAATTGAAACTTAACAGAGTATACTGAGGGGCCAGTTGGTCAGACATATTATAAACAAAAACGTAGCATATGGACAGGACGTAGAAGGGCGAAGACAGGATGGTTGCTACACTTACAACTGAAATGAATGAAATGCGACGACAGTAAACCACACCGCATCGTAGAGCAACAAGTTGTAAGTGTAGCAACCGTCTTGTCTTCGCCCTTCTACGTCCCGTCCATATGCTACGTTTTTGTTTATAATATCACAGTAATGCCAGCATAACCACGCCTGCATAGCGCTCTCTTCTCAGCGGACGGTCCTAAGCTGCAACGGCTTCACGATATGGTGGGGACATTTGTGTGTGTTCCGATCGGCGCAGGTTTACCAAAGCTTGCACGCAGGCACCGACTCCTGATTCGGATTAACAGATGTTGCCGAACTTGTAAACAGCATAGGTCTTGCACTATGGTGACATTAAAACACATTTGGGGCTGATAACCCCATCGTCATCCCGCACCGGATGGCAAAACATACGCATAGTTTGTGTTTCCAGCATGATCGAAAGAAAACACCCAATGTTGTCTTGATCGGTGTTTTTCACAGCTTGCCTTGATATGGAGAAGGTGGTCCACGCCATTTCTCGCGACGGTGGATTGCTTCAGGGAGCAACTGAAACCGCTTAATCATCAACGAAGACTGTTTGTATCGTAGCATATTAGCTTGTTTCAGCCATGCATTATGTTCCAGTAGTTAAAATATTTTGGAAACTTGGCTTAAGTGTATTGGATCCCCTTATTTCACAAAAAAATATCATGAATGTCTCAAAAACGTTAGGAAGTCACGCACGCAACACACTTCCACGCTCACTGGGTTAGAACGTTATTTTTAGAAAAAATGCACGCAAATGTTTTGACCTAATTATTGGTTTTACTACCATATGAAGCTTTTTTCGCAACGGAAACTCATCTAGAGTGTCCTTTAGTAGAATATTCTACTGCGAAAGAGAAGAAAAAAGTTGAAGCACCTCGCTCCACTTCCTAGGCGTGCCGTAGAACTTCGCTTCATCCATATTTACCTCTTGCTTTGGAGGAGCCATCCCTTCTTCTACGCACAAAATGGTCCTACTATTCGGTCCAGCACGCATTTCAAATGCAGTCGGCATCACTGATTATGAAAACAGCTGAAGCGCTTCAAAAAACAAAAAAGGTAATTGTCACACGCACCACTGTAGACGCCGTGCTACAGAGCGGTAATTAACCATGTCACTAAAACATGCAACCCGACACTCTTTGAGCTATTAGGCGGGGAATAAGGTTAAAATTGCCTACAAATATTATTATTTTAAAGCCTCGATGATCATCCTGAGCGTTTATTTTTATTCGCGAATTGTGAAAGCAAAGTTTTAGTACGTATTCGGTTTTGGCAACATAAGCCTCTTAATGTTCGCCCCATTTTAAATTTGGCCATGCCTGAAGAAGACACCCATAGCACATGATATACCTCCGTGGGGTCCTTCACATTCTTGAGAAGCTGTGCAATAGCGAAAGGTTTGTTCACGAAAATGAAACTCATCGCAGGGAGCCTACCGTATACTATGATGCGAACTACTGCGGCAGTTTACATTTTTTTCGTATGCGCAGGAAAAAAGGGTTCGAGAAAAATAAGCCACTGTAGTCGGATACGACCGATGAATGAAGCCCCAGAATTCCTTAGAAGGACGCCCTCCAGCGAAGAGCATCGACCAGTTTTCATGACACCGTGGTTAATGGGATTAGGCTGTGGATAATCCTAACTGATGTGCCACTCCCTGCGATGTCACACTAGCAGGTGAAAAGATATTAACTACGACGTCATAAGAATACGCTGACGCCAATGTCAGGAGGGCTTGCTTCGAGGGGCATTTGCCTCTTTTGTCCGAGTGTAGCCTTGGAGAAGTTTAGCCGCTCGAGCTTTTCGTTCTCTTACCCCATGACTCTTTTTTTTAATGCTTTCGTTAAAACAGAAAGCACTTAATGATGCGGGTTCAGCTGACATGTATACAAAGCAGCGCTGATGCGATGCTTGTATTTTGCCGCAACAACGGTATTAGAGAATTTCTTCACGAGTTTATATGACGATGGCGGAGCGGAGAAAAAACAAACATTCGCTTGTGAATCTTGGCACTTGACGGGAATCCAAGAATCTTAATCCAAGTGCAGTATGCTGTCAGGTGAGAGAAACAAGCACTGTCACGAAAGTAACTGAAGCTTTTTCAGAACGTATATTGCGACTGCAGTTCTTTGTAATGTGGGAAGACACTATACAAGGTGATAATAATGAGTTAAAGCAATCACATGGTTCTGTTAATTTTTTATATGAAAAAAACGAGATGTTAAACCGTGGTCTCAATTCAACTTTGCTTTGCTTCAATAAAAGAATGGCTAGAGTTTTTCATAATTATAGCCAGACTGATGTCAACAGAGCTTCGGGTACCTTCCGGAAACATTCCGAGTCTTGCGAAGAAGGGCTGCAAGTGTATCAGGAATGCTTAGTGAGTTTACGGACTTATTTTCGTAGTAGTTGTACTAGTAGTCGTTGCAATGGTAGTGAAGTGACTGTCCGCAAAAGGAAACGACTTGATGGATATTTCGATTAGTTAATTTGTGATTACCCCTAGCGTTCTGTTCAAGAAGGTACGTTCACATTGACATCAATACGCTGATGCCACGTTGGTAGCTGGGAGGGCTTTGTGTCGGACAGCTATGTTTGCGATGACGTCATGGCTTATTAAGGTTAAGAGGGCGACGTGAAGTGCTTGCTCAGGTGACATCAAAGCGTTGTATGCGTGAACAGTAGTACCATGAGGCTAGTCATCATGTCAGCAGCCATTCTATGCTCCAAAGCCGACGGATACACTAGGGATACCTCCCGACGGATGCGCTTGCAAAACGTAAGAACAGAAGGTAGTGGAGAAGCCGGTAGCCTTGTGACCAATATTATATAGCAATTGGCGTCCACTTCTGCTAGAAATGAGAGTGTGCCAGTGTGACAGAATTCGAAAATATTTATGTGGTAAGCCCAGCGGCGACATTAGGGTGGTGAGCATCCGCCCCGTTAGCGGGAAGTGTGGTGACCATTCATAACGTCCACAGGAACTTACCGCTTTACTGGTACACGCTTCCCCTGTCTTGGAGCTCACTGTTTACACCGCTTAGAGAAGAGCAGGCCGCTGAAGGCACCCTTTGTCTAATGTGCACTTGCACCATTAAAATTAAACAAAATAATCTCATTGTCATGAGCATAGTTCACATGGCGAAACATTGAGAACGAAGACCGAAATCCAAACACTTTAGCTGGGAACGACCGAGCATATGTGCTGTGTTGTTTTCTGTCAATAGGTCAGAATAGCCCGTGGCTATTTTGACTGAGAAGTCGGTCTTTTCAAAGAGGGAGCATGCGGTTCGTGTGTATGATACTGCTCTCAGTACCATGGAGAGCTACAGCTAAGTATGGGACTCTGTTCAACAATTTATGTTGCAGCCGTAAGCAAAGTCACTCGCTGGAGCCAGGTAGGGCTACGCTTGAAGACAGGAACAGAGAAAAGGGCATATAACCTACATGTCGGGTCGTTTCTGAACTTATTTCCGTGCACGATCCATGTAGTCTGCTGTATCATTGGTCAATGGCTATGCTCACTTGAACGTTCGCATGAAAAGTTCCATATACTGAAGGAAAAATATTGTATGTTAGGTCCCAATGTAAGACAAATTGTCAGTAAAAATTTTTCATTCTTCTGGCCTTGCGTAGTGGCCTCGACAACTCAGGAAAAGTCAGGTCGTCAGAAAAACTCCCACAAAATGTGCAGAAGCGTAGACACTCTTTGACACCGAGTGCTAATGCTACGGGTCACATTATCTTTTGCGAATCAAAGTTGGCATGCAGCGCTCTTGTAGTAAGATATCAACGCACTTGCAACAGTGCCAGGGGTTTTGACTATTTCAAGCTTATGAAAACTCACGTTGCTGCTTTCCCAATGTAAGCGGGGTGATCATACCAAGTGTGAAACTTGCACAGCTCCTTTTTGAAATGCGGGCATAATGCGTAGTCAAATCTCGGCGAACAGTAAGGGGCCATGCTTATCTAGTCATGAGCTATTGGTGCCCTCCGAAAAAAAGGTACTTATGAACAAACTCAGCTGTCGTTATTGATACTGCGACGCTAACTTAGGACATTTTAGAATGCGTTTTGATTATGAGGTCATTATTAACAGTATTACCAGGTATTCTGCCACTTCTAATACTATTTTGTGCGTAACTGCACAGTGTGAAGAAAAATAAAACCAAGAAAAATAAATGGGAATAACAAGCCAATTAAGACAGAAATTTACGCTTTGACCGTCGCTTAAATTTCTTCCTGCTTATGTTACGAATGATTGGCTGAAAACGCATTTTCTTCACAGTTTTAATAGACCTGGACGAGCCGCATTGGTTTCTTGTTGTTTTTTTGTGCATCTGTTGCCTGCACTGGTGCTCTTGTACACTCGCCTTTTCAAATCTCTTTTCGTTTCGCACCATTCGCCGGTATTAGTCCCATTTTATATCTGCTTGTTATGCCACAGGAGACATATGTCCTTACTAGAGCAGGGTACATTCCCATCATGCATTCAGTTTCTTTGACCAATCATTATCACGAACAATTTCAGTTTGTGACACCGCTTCACTTGGATGGTTTTCTTTCACACAGGTATTTCTGCTACGTAGTCTGTTACTGCAGGCGGACTCTGTTGTTATTGAAGTTACACGGCAGAGCAAAGACTTCGTAATCTGGAGATAAAAACAAATCTTTTCTAGCGGAAATCTTACTTGCGTACCAGATCAATTCTATCTTGAACCACGCAGAAGGTAATAGCCAGGAATCTCGTCATTATTCGCATTCCAGGCTTCAGAACTGTCCAAACTTATAGAGTTTTTTGTGTGTGCGCTAACAGAGAATGTTGAGGACGTGACTCATCTATGATAGATTGCTTTGCATCCTTACAGTTAGCGGAACAGGCCGACACCCGTGAGCGTAAAGAAATCACCACGTTGTGTTATGTCTGTAAGTGACTAACGCCTTTGTGTTGTCATCATGACAGTACTCCTCAATTGACTCTCTAAAGTGTTGTTTCTCTGGAATGATGTTTGCTGCAAAGTGCACCTTCGTAAATAGCCTCACTGCTGTGCACGTTGGGCGTTGTAACCTAAGATATCCGAAGAGTTCTTTTATGAATGTGATTATCAATTAAGTTCTAGTGATTGAAATACAAGTATTTGACGTCTGATGTCCGTAGCCCACATCAAAAGGCGTACGATGCGTGCTTTGTTATAGCTTTCTCTCAGACATTACCAAAATGCGTGTACTAAGAGGAAACCGAAGCTAAAGCAGGGCACAGCGCCAAATGCTAACGGGAATCGCGCAACTGAAAACCTTAGCTGCTAAATATGTTCTAACGGTAAGGCACGCTTTACTGGTGATTATCTGTTTTCTTCGGGTAGTTTTACCACACGACTGCATGAAACGATTCTTGATTTTCGCGTTAGGGGCACTCGTTAGTTTACGTAATCTTGTGCGACATGTCGCTAACCGATGGCTCTGTTTTTAAGAATCACGTTTATTTGCCACCGTTATGACAGTCACGCGTGCGAACATTCGAGAAGACCGCGCTTTTCGAACATGACCCATTTATTTTTTGCAGTGGATCTCCATGATCCTCTAAGAATGTCGCCTCCTTGAGGTCTAAAAATTCAAAATGGATCCTGGCGTCTTTCACTCCCTCCTTTACCCGTTCCCTTACGGTGAGGTTCGGGCGTCCACCGAGATATGTGACACTTACTGCGTCATTGCCTTTACTCAAAACCAATTTTCATTTTTCATACAGGTGTCCCATAACTGTGCGCATGTGTGGCCGCATGCGCTCGTATCGCTGAAAGCTTTGTAGCATTTAATCTTTCGCTCAGAAACTATTTATATTTCAACGAGTTCTGGTGCAGATTGCCTGCGGTCATACAGAGATATCCTCCATCACTATAATAGACTGGGACGAGCAAGGTACCCGCCGGCCGCCAAATCACTCAGTAAAAGTCAGGCCGTACACTGGCGTCGCCTACAAACAAAAACATTCCCCAGTCCGGCTATCTGGAGCGTCATATAACTGGAACAATTTTAAGAAAAATGTAAACGTTTTAAAGCTAGGGCCACGCTCGACCATATAATATAGGAATGCCCTCGGACTCCCCTTGGGGTACTATCAACAACATCTAAGGAGGCAGCGAATGGTCCCAGTTTTGGATGTCACTAGCTAGTCGCACTGTGTAGACAGAAAGCTTGGGAGGTTTCCATGTGCTGATTTCATGTTGTTCGAACGTTTTGCGCCACTAACTAATGCTGAATTTTTTGCCTTGCTTGTAATAGTGCGAGAAAGTAGACAAGCTAGTAGTTTTTGGATTGAACGCCCTTACGGCACCTCTGGGATCAAAAGCGTGATGGAATAAACTCCGTGTGTTACGCAGTCCAGTTACTCACAGCGTGTTTCTTGCCATCCTTTCCGGAGTTCAGCTAATTTGAGAGTGCAATTTCACACTAGGCTGTACAAGTATCCAATAAGATCCGCGCAGTGCCTCAGTAAAAAATTTGCGGGTGCAGGGTCCATCTAAACGCAGAAGTCCTGCATGCCACTACAGCCGTTTTGGTCGCTCTGCAAGATCACTATGCGAGGTTAGCAGCGTTTTTATTGCAGACCGAAAGTACAGGTCACTATTGGGCGCGAATGAGGCTATGCCTCCGGGCTACTGCCCTTGGGCCCCCAGTATCTTGAGGATCCACTGGCCAACAGCCATGCCCATGTTCTTGGAGAGTGGGATGTGGTCCATAATGCATTCCTAAAAAAATCAAGGAAGAATGCAACATAATACACTACGAAGAGGCTATTTTACCGACTGTTTTGTGTTACTTTGTAAGCTACATGAGCCAACGCCAACTAGTCCAAATAGTCGTATTGCTAGAATTTTTTACTCTGATGCCTCCAAGCTATAGTTGTTAAGTTTTCTAGCATAAACTACAGCACACTGCGTAAACATCTTCATGCACTCTCCGTCCAACCGACTTGTTTTGCTGTGACAGGTGTGGCTGTGACATGATGTGCAGTCAACTGCCAAAATTTTCTAAGGTACCTCTTGCCTTTTTGACGTTGAGGCCGTAATGATGTTCCTTTTGGGAAATTTGTTTCAGTTAATTTTGCTCTAAAGTGAGGCCAAAAAAAAGAAAATCTTCCAGAGCTTTCGTAGATTTGCTGAAATTAGGAGGAAAATGAGAAAAAATTTGAGAGGCTGAAGGTATTTCCGCTGAAGATAAAAGTAACCGCAAGGGCACAACACCTGGACACAAGTTTTGAAGTAATGGCTATTGTTCCAGTTAAGCGACAAACGTTTGCTATTTACGGAGAAGCTATTATTAAGGAGGCAAACACAAAGTAGCGTTTCCGGTCCATATGTTTTGCCCAGGGCTGACAATTGGTTGAACAGTAGGTTGCTAGCGGACTGAGGCTTCCCGTTAACGCTTGTTCACTTTGTTTTATGTGACAGACCATAGTTCGTCCGAATCGAACAAGCTCCTAATCGAAACACGGATATACTTACGCTGACTTCCTTGGCCACCGTCTCGGGATCGTGTTTCAGTTCTGGCCTTGATTTCTACACGAGGTGAAGAAAAGTAAACAAATAACACGATTAGATTTGCCAGGTAGGTATGTAAGCAGGCAACGACGAAGGCAGCAGTGCTTTCATGTCACATTCAGTTTATCTTGGGCGCGCAACGAAGAGAGAGATGACCTCGAAAGTAGCCTTCATCGACGCGGCCGTTGCTGCTAGAAGCAATGCCATAATATCCGGTATACATCCACAAACTATACATGCTTGAACCTGAAAATTCTACGCTGTACCTTGTGCATACGCTTCCAGACAAAATCCCACTATGCGAAATCTTGTAACCTGTTTTGTTCAACACTGCGCTGAGCAATGCTTGTATCACGAAGGGCTAAAGCAATGTTCTGGTCTTTTGCCATGCTTGAGGAATTGTTGCGAAGCCAATGCTGGGGAGGTTTGCCCTTTAAAGCAAATAAAAAAAATTGAAGACAGCAAACAGTATGCTATTATCGATATACAAATGATGGACCTTTTGAGCCCCAGTACTCTCTAAATAATGATCATGACGAGTTTCTGACGCTGCTATTTGTTTTGTACCACTTGATCTCGGCCGCAGCGGTCCAATTTCGATGGAGGCGAAATTCTAGAGGCCCGTGTACTGTGCGATGTGCGTGCACGGCAATGAACCCCAGGTAGTATAAATTCTCCGGAGCCTGTCCCTACGGCGTCTCTCGTAGCCTGAGCCGCTTTGTGACTTCAAACCCGCATAAACTAAACTACTTGAAAAAAAGCGCACTCACTGAAGAATAAAGAAATTAAACATTGACGTTTGGGCACCCGTGCTGATTAGTGCACTATAGACTCAGTCCATGCGGACGTGTGCAGGGTGCCGACACTCGGTTAACCAAATTTGTCTGTCGAGAAAAATTGAGCCCTGCGAATTATGCGCTGAGTGTTGACCATGGTTTGGGATTACGGTAGTTCACTTTCTATACACGTTTAACAATTACCTCAGAATGCAGTCACCGTGCAGCTGGAGGCTCAATTATAATAAAAATATAATGCACAGCCCCCTTTTAGATATTTAAAAAAGTAAGACTTTAATAATTACTGCGTGTCTTCTCTAGTACATGTGTCTGTGGGTGGCAGTCGAGCAAATAAACTGTGCATCATGAGCAACGAATTGGTACACTCCATACCCAACAATTCTCGACAAATGCGTTTTTAAACGGGAAGCAGTCTGTGAACGCAATTTTTGCATATATTTGAATATTTCCTAGAACGATCATCATATTCGCTTATGTACCGCAACAGGCGTGCATATTTTTGCTATTAGCGTTTTTGCGGTAGTCAAAAGCGTTCCCCAATGATTTGAATTATAGTCTTAACTGCTACATGCGAGCGACAGAAAAACTTTACAGGAAAGATTCTGCTAGAAATCGGTAGCATGGACCATTGCCTCCAAGATTTCCATTACAGTACCTTATAATTTTCCAATTTTCAAAATTTTTGTCCAAGAATGTTGGACATGGAAACGTCACGCTGACACTTGCTAAATGAGAAGTGCCGGATCATGTGCAAGTGCAGGACAAAAGAAAACTATTTATTTCTGCGCGAATGCCTGAAAGATGTGCGGAAGAAAGGATAATTTTTCTCAACGCGCTCCTTATCGTTGGAGCAAACTTTTTTGCACTTACGTAGAATTTGATGAAATGCGGCTGCACACATACGATCAGTTGCTTCCTGTACTCGTCGGGCTTCTGCGTGAGGAATTGGGAAGAAGAGTATTCAGAATAGAGGAACAAAAGTTTCCTGTCAACCGTGAAACGGCGACTCTTTAGGAAAAATCAATGGCGTGTTTCCTTATGTGTACAGGAAGTCACATCGAAAGACTTCAGCGCCTCCAGAATCAAGTAATCAGGCTCATGTCATTCAGTTCATTCTGAACACACTCTTTACCACTTCATGATAGCTTCGCATGCTTCCACTTCAACAATTATTCACTGTGAAATTATCCATTATTATGTACAAGCTCATTAATCATCATGTTCATATTGATGATTTAACTGATCGGCTTATAAATACAAATCCTACTAGGTTTCAACAGCGTAATAATCTTCTTTTGCCTAAATTGAGGACTAATTATGGAAATTTACTACTTTATTTGCCGGCATATCCTGTTGTAATACTTTACCATGTGAAATTAAAGCGCCGTTTACTGTTCACTCATTTCATCATCGCAATAAAGAGTATTTAATTCATTTGCTGCGTAGTTCTTATCCTTAAGCAGTAGTAATGCTTGTTTAAAGCTTCCTTTTCTATGCATTGAGTTTCAAAGTTTTAGCTGTATATATTTTTTGTTCCGTTTTTCACACATAATATTGTTTCCATCGCATTTTAGTAGGTTGTATATTTATGCTAGCTACTTGATACACTGCCTTCCATTGTTTGCGATTTTACCCCACTTGCTTTGTTCTAGGAGTTCCCCCCGACAGTCGTGTACTTGGGACCTCCTTGTCTACTGATATTATTGTATTCATTATTACTCTGTGCTTTACTCGAAAAACTTCGAACTTGAAACCAGAAAATTCCTTAAAAAACGTGCCCAGCATCCGTTCAGCTGGTTGCACATGAGTTTTCAGAATGTGGCCTCATAGTTCATTGAGAGTTCGCATTTCCGATCAGAGCAGGCGCCGTGTATTTGAGATAACGACAAAAGCTCTGCTCGAAACTACGCGGGCTTTTTTTTGTGCAAGAGTTTCGTATTATGTTTTTTTTTTACATCTGTTAGACACATCTTAGACATTGTGATGTAATATTTTAGTCTTCTGCGATCACCCAACCGTTAACCAGATTTCCTGGCAGTGCGGGCCCTATACAAATGGTCTTCAGACTGTCCGCAGAGTTCTAATGGACTATACTCTCTTCCTATAGATATTTACTTTTGTATATTCATAGGCTATAAGCTTCTTATTGAAAAAAAGCCTGTTAAAGTTTATGGCAATAGATCTATATATTTTACACAGACTGTCTAGGATTTTTTATCAGTTATAGGCTAGTCTACAGAATTTGTCTATAGAAAGCTTATAGACTTTATAGGTGAAAGTATATGGACAGTGTATAGACTGTCTAAAACATTTTTGCAAGGTGGTTCTTCCGAAACTGGCATGTACCGGCGTCAGGGCTTCGTGCTTGTCGTGGCAGGCCGCGTAGTCGTTGCACAGCATCTTCATTCCCTGCAGAAAAATGGTTGTGCTTTCTTAGCGACTTAAACGCGTGGAAAAGAATAGCGAAGAAAATCAGGCTAAGCTTTATAAGCGTTAAGAAGGCGGGGGTGTTAACAGGGGCGCGAACAGAAGAGCACGTAGAAAAGAAAACCGATATACCATCACGAGCGCCTACTGTTAAGACTAGGTTAGGGGTCGCATGTGCGGTCGTTCCTGTATTACTTGCTTCTTCAGGAACTATTTTGTTGTGAGATAGTTTGCGCCAGTTAGCCTAAAACAAATTTTGGCTGCAACACATGGCACAAGCATGCCCAGTGGCATCGTCTAAACCGGTTAAAATGTTTAATGAGCATCGAAACCTAAAATTAGTAGTGCATTAAGCTCGCAGGATGGCTAATACTTCGGAAAGCGAGATTCAGTGACAGGTGTGTGCGGTGGTGAACACAATACTTTTTATTCAGGTAGAGTGCGCGTGACGTGCCTGTGAAGCTACGCCTTTCGTCAGTGTGTTCGGAGCACTCAGCATGGCGCGTTTCAGTGACGTCACTGGGCTGTCACTCGTGACGTCGATCGGTTGGAACCACTCAAATAGGCGCGTTGCTATGAAACGTTGTAGGGATGTCATGCGTAACGTCATGGCATGTTGACCAGTCAACGTGGTTCGCGATGCTACGCCAATGCCAAAGACGCATCATAAGTGGAAATCCTCCCTTGGCAGCTGTCGTTGTAAAAGTCCGCCAATAGCGTCTAAAATAGCCAACTATCACAACAGCATCTGTTGCAGAACCTGAGTATATTTGTTGAAACTTCTAAAGCAGCAGGAAATATGTTTTTTGGAGCTGCGAAGTTTACAGATCGTCTCTGATGATCTACCAAACGGCCATATGGAAACCCCGACATGAATTCCATTTATATTGGGTCAACTTACGAGAGTATCGTTATTACTGGTGGAACGGTTAATCCTTAAGCGCAGGAATACAGGACGAGGCTTGAATCTGATTCCGTGTGTTTCAAAGCTCTGGAACATTGCTTTCTTCGTAGATTATTGGAGCGCATTATTTATTATTTTTGCAAAAATATTGGTTTCATCTGACGTCAACAAAAAGCTTTTGGCACTGACGCTTCGAGCCTGTAAAGCCTAAGAGTACACTCACGTCAGCAATAGTGCTCAGCGGAGCTGGGTACTTATCCAGCAGGTGGACGCAATCTTTCATCAGCTTTGTGGCCGCTTCTCCGGCTTCCTTCATCGTGGCATCATCTGGAAAACAGGAGTTCATAATGTCTGCGCAATACAAACGTTCCTCAATGCGAGAAGAAAGAATACGCGCATCTTTGCCGGGACTTATGAACGTGAACCGTAATTAGCGTTTGCGATCACCTGAGTGTGGTGATAGAAAATTGTCTATTGACGAAGTAAGCTCATCTTGTGTTTTAGTCTGGTACACTGTGAAAGGCAAGACTGAATATAGACAGCAGCATTGGGTTTAGAGGACGTCGATATGATTTCGAGCCTTTTTCAGATACATTTTGATCCCCTTCCATAGCGGTTCGGAGTTCGTCCTTGAAAAACGCCTCAGCAATGCAATGAGCACTGCAGAATTGAGGCTATGAACAAGTAGTACTTGAGATATTAGGCACGCATAAAGATTTCAGTGGCGAAAACCTACAATTACTTTTTCATTGCTAGGCCACCGCGGCACCATTAATAAATATTGCGCAGGCATAGCTGCTCGAGCATGAAACCCAGCCATCATTGTGCATTTATTTTTCTACAAAAGAAGGATGTTACGGGATACTTTCAATGTCTCGCGCTCTCGTTCTCATTGCTAGGAAGCCCAACATGTTGCGCATCCGGTTCCACTTGTGTCCATAATTTCAGTATCAGCTTCGTACTGGACTCTACCGACGCTAGACAACTTTACCGCGTAAAATTTGGCTTGAAGTCGCTTTCACGAAAGCTTATTTGTTTTTAATTAGCACGGCTTACAGTCCTGCCACCGACATCTGCTGTTGCTAAGAGACCATGCACCCTGTTCTCTGTTACTGTGCCCGACACTGCGTAGAGACAGTTTCTCTTTGTCGTGCGACTGTTATCTTTACGAATGAGAGAAATGTCGAAGTGTAAACTAATTCAGCACACAATGGACCACCGTCTCACCACGCAATCCCGATAACTAGATTTTTTCGTATTCTATGTGTGCATAATTTCTCTCAACTACGTTAGCCCGCCTGTCCGTTGTTTACACCAGCGTCCTCCCCCATTGGTAATGCCACGTGGCAATATGAAGAAGTATGACTTAAGACATTACACTCACCGAACTGAGCTTTGTCGCAGTCTTGAGCGAGTACCGCGGCGGAGAAGAAGCACAGGGCTACGGGAAGAGCTAACATGCTGGCTGCCTGGAGTGAGCTGCTGACGTGTAGCTCCAACTGGAAAGAGCAGTACGAACTGGAATGCAGAGTGGAGAGCCACAGCGCCTGTCACGCACTTATATCGCAGTGGTGCCAGAACAAGTGACGAGCGTTAGCCTTGACACGAGTGCGAGACGATTAAGCACCAAAAAAAAAAAAGTAAACGCGACTACTGCATGCCCATCATTCACACCACATGCAAGGACGTTGAGAGAGGATGCTCTGTGTCCACGTGACCATCCTCGGTAGAGCTTTCATATTTTTGGTTGCCTTCTCTATTGACACACCTGAATCGATGAGTCTCTACTTAGCCATCAGAATGTTTGAATAGAGCGCTGGGCGCTCGTGGAGATATCTCTGCCCGGACGAGCGCGCATGCATCGAAGCTGCTGAGGTGACAGCAACGGTGCGGAAAACATCGGTATCCATCTTTGCAATGTGTGCCCAGCCAGCACTGGCGGAGCGGGCATGATGGCAGAAAGGAAAGCGGAAGATTTTCTTGTTCTGACATTGATCCAAAGCGGAACATTTTTTTCCTCACCCTATCACGAACGAAGCTACCCACGTCAAAAGTTGGTAATGACAAATGGATGCTCTGGAAAGGAAGTTCTGAGTTGTTGGAATAAATTTGTGAAGATATGGCGCACGTGCTGCCAAGCATAACTCTTCGTTTTTCTTTTGCTGAAGAGCTCGTATGAAGATAGATTTCTTTGTTCTGCAATTAATTGGTCAAGTCTTCTGTGGCTTACTCTTACATTATGATATGACCCGAGAGAGGCACTTTTAGTGGCCGCAGACACGGGGACAAGTGGCTGGGGGAAGCACCTCATTTCTTTATTATGGCACAGCTAAATTATCGTACTGCTGCGATTGTGGTGCGGCGTTGTCTGTTGGCGCAGGTCACATTGTGGTGCCACTGACTCCTGCGAGTTCGTTTATATGCACACACACGGCGTGTGGGCTCTCTTCGACAGGGGCTGGATGACTTATGCCGGTGAGGTCACGCGCGTTCTCTTACCAGAGGGCATGCCGACTGTTTACCTTAGGCAGCACTGAACCAACGACGAGCATTAAAATACGGAGATGAAAAAGTAAAAAAAAACACAATGATGCTTGTACGCGTAGACGTGTTCAGACTTGTACGCGTAGACGTGTTGTAGCATATTCGAAAATTTTTAGCCGCAGTACAGCGCACAGTGCCAGCAGAAGCAACACGCATGCTTGCTATTCAGAGGGTTAGGTGATGTCGCATCTGTTCCGCTGCCCATTTACCCTTCCTGCAGATCATCGCAATGCCCCCTGTTCACGTTGTGCACGACGCAGGCAGCAATCGAAATATCCAGTGTGCGCTATTGATGGTACCTCCCTAAAGATGAGGTATTGGAAACTTTCCTTGAGCAATCCAAACGGGCATTTCACGATGAGCCGCTGCTTCTATTAGCGTCGTTGAAGTACTGCATCTAAGGATTCTTATTCCCTGTGCGTAGGATGGCAGCAGTTCACTTAGCTGGGGGTACGATGCGACACCCAAGATTTTGTCTCCTGCATGCGTTAATCGGGAGAGCCTGTTCAAAGCTGCTGTCTACAACGATTCATAATGTGTCCTTTATATACTATGGCCCATCGCATCCACACCGAATAGAATACAAGAAGCATTTCTTGGTTTGTGAAATTTGTATTCGTTTCAACAATAAAGGCGAGAATTAAATCTAAGCCGCACACGCGCAAGTTTATTATGACATAGGAACCACTATGTCTGTCAAAATTAATGTTTTTTTAAAGCAGCGCATTTTGTTCTGCAGCCGTCCTTGCACCGCCGCTTCCTGTTAACGAGGAGGAAGAAAAACTTTATTAGTTCCAAAAATGCTGCAGTTCAGCTAAGCTAAGCGTGGTTAAGCAAGCGAAAGGTTTTGTTATACTTGGTTGGGCTGTGGTTTAAGCTAGGTTAGGCTTGTCCTAGGTTAGGCTTGTCGGAGCTACCAGCTCCGACAGCGTTGAGGTTCGAACTCCTTGTTCGCGCTGCTCGCGCCGCGGCGGCCTAACCCAACTTCCTCATTCTTGTCCGGCGCCACGTGCCATGGATTGCGAGGGGCGCTACAGGGCTCCCCCCCTCCCCCCGCAGAGCGAAGCCATAGGATTCGCCCAGCGGATGAGCTCTGGAGGAAGCTGCGCACAATGGTGGCGCACTCGAAGCGAGAGCGAGTGTAGGGCCGACGGGCAGAGGAGTGGCAATGTAGGCTGGTTTGAGGCGGCCTGCAGCCACGACGTCTTCACGGCCGTTGACGTCTCACGTGAAGGTCTGTGCACGATGGAGGACGCGGAACGGTCCATCGTAGATCGGCGTGAGGGGTGGACGGACGTGGTCACGGCGGATGAAGACATGGGTGCAGGAGGCCAGGTCCTGGCTGACGAACACGGACTGACGGTGACGGGCAGTGGTGACCGGAGTAACGTGGCGAAATGTGTTGCGTAGGTATAGAATGTAGGTGGAAGCGTCATGGAATAATGGAGGGGAGGCAGGAGAGAAGAATTCATCACGGAGACGCAGGGGGACGCCGTAGACTAGCTCAGCAGAACAGCTGCCGAGGTCAGCCTTCAGTGCCGAGCGACTGCCCAAGAGGACGAGGGGAAGGTGGTCGGACCAGCGTTCCCTTGGCTGATAAGTGGTAAGGGCGGCCTTCAGTTGTCGATGCAGACGTTCCAGCATGCCATTGGCCAAAGGATGGTAGGCGGTCGTATGGGTGTGGCGGACGCCCTGAATATTAGAAAGAGCAGTAAACAGGGCCGATTGAAACTGGCGGGGTATACAGCGAGGTATACAGCGACGTATACAGCAAGCAATTCTCGACCGAAAGTGCTGCATTTAATCTCAGGTGGTTTCAGTTTTTGAGAGGAAAAACCGAGGGGCTGCCAAATTGAGACGTGCTGCTCGAAAACTGCGCCGACGTCAATGCTCGAGGCGTCGGTGACGAGGCGCAGTGGAGCATCAGGAACTGGATGTATGAGCAAAGTGGCGTCTGCGAGCGCTTCCTTGGCAGCAGCAAATGCAGCGGCAGCTTCCTCAGTCCACTCAAGTGGCGCAGCAGAATCTTTTTTCGTAGTCCAAATTTCAGTCAGAGGCTTCAAGAAAGAGGTGCACTTCGGGAGAAAGCGGTGATGAATGTTTAGGAGTCCCCAGAATTTTCTGAGCTTTTTGAGTGACGTGGGGGCGGGGAAAACTTGAATGGCTTTGACTTTGCTGTCGAGAGGCCGAATGCCGTGTGCAGTGACAAAGTGGCCGAGGAAGTCTATTGTAGCTACGCCAAAGATGAACTTCTCGGGTTGACGACAAGCCCATATTCACCCAGTCGGTGGAAGAGGGCGCGCAGATGAGCTTCATACTCAGTACCGGATGAACTTGCTACGAGGAGATCATCGATGTAAGCGAACACGAAGTCGACGCCTCGCGTAACCTCGTTGATAGCCAACTGTAAAGTCTGTGCAGCGTTGCGCAAGTCAAAAGGCATCCGCACATACTCAAAGAGGCCAAATGGTGTGGTAATGGCCGTGTTCGGAATATCAGTGGGCTCCACCGGAATTTGATGATAAGCTTTCACTAAGTCAATTTTAAAGATCGTGCACCCAGCCAGATTTGATGTGAAGCCCTGTATGAAATGGAGTGGATAGCGGTTTGGTAAAGTGTGAGCGTTCAGGGCGCGGTAATCTCCACATGGTCTCCAGCCGCCTGGATCTTTATTTGACACCACGTGAAGTGGCGATGCCCAGTTGCTGGAGGAAGGGCGTACTATGCCGAGTTCCAGCATGTGTTCGAACTAACGGCGAGCGATAGCGAGGCGTTCTCCCGACAAACGGCGAGGGCGAGCAAACACCGGAGGTACCGAAGTCACGATTTGGTGACTGATCGAGTGCTTCACCGGTGACTCTCTGGTATCCGGCTTTGTGAGGTTGGGAAAATCCGCCAGAACTTTCGCATACGGCGAAACAGGGACGAGAGCGCGAAGCCCCGTCGCCGCAGTGGTGGAGAGTATGCCGTTGACGAAGAGGTGCGTGCTGACATCTATGAGGCGATGAGCTTCATGCCGACGACTAGGTTGAAGAAACTGTGGAAGTCCGTGCCGAGAACAGCGTGCGAGACGTCAGCGATAATGAAGATCCGGCGAAACGTGCGGCGCAATCCGAGGTTAAGCGTCAGGGACGGTGGGCCGTACGTGCGAATTGGGGAGTTGTTGATTGCTTGGAGCGGGGAGGCCTCTTCGTTGAGACGGCGATCTTCCCAAGATGCCGCTATGACGCTGACTTGTGCTCCCGTGGGGACCAGGAAATGAGTGCCAGTAATCTTGTCCGAGACGTAAAGAGAGGCGGCATGTCCGTCCACCCGCTCCACTTGCCGCCGTCAGTGGCCGGTCGCAGCGTTTACCGACCAGGAGAACGGGTGTGTGCACGTGCGGGCAGAGCTGCCGAAAATACGGCGGTACCAGCAGACAGCCGAGGGCGAGGTGGCTGGACGCGCGTCGGATGGTTGCGGTTCCGGGGAGCAGTGGCGTGGCCTAAACCCCGGCGGAGAACGGCGCGGCAAAGGCGCGAGGACATCCGGCCGCCTGGCAAGAGCATCAAGTCGACATTCGATGCTGGCAAGCTGGGAGTCTGTGGCAGTAGTTGGAGGCGGACTGGCCACAGAGCTGACGTTGGGGAGCCGTGAGTGGTCCGCAACACGGTTAGCGAGTTCAGCGAGCTTGTCTATTGAAACATCACCCGCAGCTGCGAGGATGGCGACCATGTGTTGGGGAAGACGCTGAAGGAACCACTAATGCAGAAGTGGGTCGTGCTGAGCAGTGGAATCTCCCAGAAGCAGGCGCATGCGGCGGAAGAGCTGCGAAGGACGGCTGTCACCAAGCTTTGTAGCGCTGAGGAGCTGCCGGAGTTTGCTGTGCTCGGACGCTGACTTGCGATCGATGATAGCCGCCTTCAACGTGTCGGAGGGTCGAGCAGAGTCCGGCGAGCTGATGACATCCACTAAGTCCTCAGCGACGTTAGGAGGCAAGGACGACACGAGGTGGAGGAACTTGGTCTGCAGGCTTGTGATACGTCGCAGCTGGAAATGCGTCTCAGCCTGCAGGAGCCAGGCGCGGGGGCTATTCGGATAAAATGGCGGTAGGCAGATTGGCGGGAACGCGGCCACTGAAGCACCAAGAGGATGAGTATTCGCGGGCGTGTCGCCGCCGGTAGGCCGGGCGGAAGAGCCAGCGGAATCCATGGAGGAGGATGGGGTTGCGTGTTCGAAGCTGGGTCGCGAAATCTGTCGGAGCTGAGGCGAGGAAGAACCAGCTCCGACAGCCTTGTGGTTCGAACTGTTTATTTGCGCTGTCGTTGTTGATGTTGTTACCCTCATACAATAACAACGCGCTGCGGCGGCCTAGCCCAACTTCCTCTTTCTTGTCCGACTCCGCGTGCCATGGCCTGCGAGTCGACCGCGGCGCGAGGGGTGGTACAGGCTCATAAAGACGAACATATGTTTTGCATTTTTTGTCATTGTTTATTTTTATTCGTGATTGTTTAGCCTTACAGATGCGGCATCGCATGCACAGTGCATGAAAGTGGGCTCTTCATAGAACACCGGTGCACTTTGATGCGTTACGCGGAATGCTGGTTGTGTTCGATGCGACACCCGGTCGCCCAGAGCCGAAGCTCCCGTCCGGACAAGGAGTGACGTGGTAAGTCGCGTGGTTGCCCCACCACCGCCGCTAAGCCACTTCAAGGTCAAATTGCGGTGCCAATGACCTTGGCTTGACTAGGAAAGCAAAGCTTTCGCTTTGAGAAAAAAGCACGGAACTTGAATTGATACTACGTGATAAGACGTTGCTTAGTGGTGACCTCGGTGCCTAGTTCGAGGTTTTGGTGCTGAACAGACTGGTTAGAGATTAGCAGCGCGGCCTCCCACTGCTCAAAAGAGTCGGTTGCAGCTCTGGTTTAGGGAGATCGGTGGAGCAAGCCCTTAGGATGTGGGCTGTATAGGCAAGTCGACCACAGAGGGCGCAGTGGGGATATAGCCACCGGGAAACATAGCAGCATACTAGGCTAGCATATGAAGAGACAGCGCTTGAAGCTGTCGCCAAAGAACCGCTTCAGATTTTCTCAGCGATTTATGACCAGGTAGAAACATGAGTCGTTCAATTAGTTAATGTATTGTGATGGCATGACAACTGACCACACGGTGCTTCTCGGGAGGAACACTGCACAAAACACGTCAAATAATACTTCCACCACGAGGATATTTTCTTAGCCTCGTACTGTGCCGCAGTATTCTTGGAGAAGCTCTTCTCCGTCACAATGACATCGTGAGACCTGCCTAGAAAGCCCGCGAACTTATCGACTCCGCATTTTAGGCAGGTTGGAGGATAAGGGAGTGCAAATTTTTGGCTTGTAGAAATTGTCATCGCCCAGCGAAGTTGCGACGCTGATATGGCAGCCGTCGATGGCACTGATGACATCCGGCCTGTTTACCTTAGCGCTGGGCCGGAGAAGGCTCGAACGCTTTTTCGTTCCATGCAGCCTGGTCGCTGTCCTTTCAGCGGATCCCTGTTGCGCTGATATGAGGAAGGAAGAGGATATTATGGCAAGTCGCACCATCTACTAATGTCGAACTTGTCAGGTAAACGTTATATTGGCGTTTGTGTATCGAGATATCGATTAGCTCCAATGGTGGGATTAGCCTTGCAGTTGCTGCCGGCAATTGCTTCACCGTAGCGACACTTAAATAGAAATCACAGAAACACTGTCCGCAAAAGCCCAAATAGACACTCCTGAGGTCACCATGTGGAGGCCAAATCCGTGTCCTGCAGGTAAAGTAGAAGGAGAGAAGCATCCCTTCTACACGACTGGCTCCCGCGCGGGAAAACAATGTCCTGAAGAGAACTGTGAGGAACTCCTGCCTTCTTGAGGGATCCGAATAACACAGCCCGTTCCGCGTTGTACAAAGTACAGCACAAGAGGTAATGTTCTATGTCACACACACACCACACGTTGAACACAATGGTGACAACGCTAGGCCAGTCTTATACATCCACGCCGGCGTACGAGCAGAATCCGTGCGAACGCGGTGCAGCAAAGTGGCTTGGTACCTTTTGAGACCCTTGGTCACACATGGCTGATGAGGAGAGCTCCACAAAGAACTGAAGTGGCACAACACCACATCTCTGAACATTTGCTTGACTTCATGAGGGACTCCATGTACTGGAATCCCGGAAAGAGCTGTATGGGAGGTTGTCTGCTATCTCGTTGCCTAAGACACCTATGTGCGAGGGCACCCATTGAAAACGTATAGAGAAGCCTTTGCTATGTAGATTCTGCACCAAACGTAGTGAATAGCGGCCGCGACGACTGCATTTCTATGGAGGCGAAATGTGAAAACGCTTGTGTGCCGTGCGATGTCAGTGCACGTTAAGAAACCGCGGATAATTGAAATTGACCCGAAGTTCTCCACTACGGCACGGATCACAGCCCGTGCGCAGTTTTGGGACGTAAAACCTGGACGTAAACACCTTACTAACTAGAGCTCCAGGTACGATGGCGAGATACCTTCCACGAAAGGAGGCGCGCAGTCTGTCAGAATCGGCGTGTCGGGCGCACTCATTCTGACGGCAGCCGAATCAAGCGCACCAGAATGATCCTCTATTGTGTGACGTAGGAGCCACAAGAACTCGTGAAAAACTAGTTTTTAGCGAACTCCCCGAGGAGGTCGGGGAATGTCCGGGACTTTTTGCTTACGTGGTGAAACAACCGCGATTATTGTTTTCGATCAAAGCGGAAGCCGTGGTATGTCGGCTGACATTCCCGGACAATCAATTGAGGAGCAGTGATATAAACAATAGTTCAAACGTGAGGTGAGGTGATAAAGTAATAAGCTAATGTGTCAGCTAAGCCACGTGCAAACGTGTAGATGGGGACCACTCCAAGGTTAGGTTGGAGTGCATTTAGCAGGCACTTTCAGGTTGTGGAGAAAAACTTACGAAACTTACAAAGTTACATACTTACTGCTCCGGGGACAGCAACGTGTGAAGTGAACAGATAGAGAAGACATTATCTGTGATAACGAAGTTGGGGCTGGCGCCGAATTGGGGCTAATTGGAAATAAACGAAAAACTCTTCTTGCCTGATGAGGTAGGCTTATTGATTCTATTTCTTGGGAGCGCTCATAGTCTGTCTACGCATTTTTATCACTCGGTGATTTGCGAACAATATCACTAGGGCCAGGTGTGAGCTCTTTGTTACTAAATAAAAGGCCAGCGCTTACGGTAACGCTACTGTCCAGGAAAGAAGTAACCATGAAGCTGCCACTGAAGAGCAGATCAATTATACAACTTGAAATGCGCCAGACAGGTTGGAAAGGAAAAAAAAGCAGGACCTTCGTTCCGACAGGCGCCGCCATATCGGTAACCTTTCTCGGGTAAACTGAAACCGCTCTCAGAGCACTGGTGGCAGTGTTAGTAGTAAGTAAAAATACTGCTAGGTAAACAGAACAAGTAGCATCTGGCACGCAGGCATGCATTAGTTGATTTCTTGTCTCCGGCCAACTATTCACTATGTTGAACGATGCCCGGTCAATCCAATTCATCTTGAACCACTCCAAACACATCTAGTCCATGACGGCGTGTCTTAGGAGAGTCATCATTGGTTATTGATGATCACAGTGTAAATGGCGTTGTGGAAAACAGTTTGTCGACGCTTTGCTTTAGTGCCGGACTGAACACCTAGAAAATAGTTTTTTTTTCTTTTTCTCTCGTTCCATGAGAGCCCCCACCGGCGTCTTTATTTAAGCAACCAAAGACGTCATCGTCACGGTGCCGCTGGACAAGATGGGAGTGCGAGGGCCGCACAGAGTCAACCAGATGTTTCCCCTGATTTTGCTTTCACTGACCACGAGTTTGAGCGACGTGTTCTTCTGGTGCCACTCCTTGAGCGCATCGAAGGCGTACCTGGAACAAATGGGCGTCGGCCACAGTCAGGAATTTTTCGCGAAGATAGCCGTTACGCTGGCTGTGTGCTCGTGGTACTCTAAAACCAGCCGAACGCAATATCGAAGTCGCGTAACATTAAAACGACTGAGATAGGTAACAGCCGTGTTTTTAGCGCAATATTAAGTGCTCAGCTGATCGTCCAGTAGCCGATGGGAGCCAGGAACTCCAGGAGACGGGGATGGGTGAGGAAGATGGGAGAGATGAATAACAAATGGGAAAGAAAAAAGAGATCGAAGGATAGTCGAACGGAGAACGAGGGGTCTAAACGTAGGTGCTACATGTCGAGACTGGCAGGGGTGAGGAGGATGCTGGTCTTAATTTTACGAAGGTTGTAAGAGTCAGGTACAGTGAGGTAATAGTAGGGCGCAGTTAGGTGCATCAAGTACTGTCTAAGTTGCTTGTAATTGTTCTGAATAGAGGGTTTGTGTACTAATATGCCTCCGCACTCGTGTGTAGTGATTGCGGCGGGGATGATTTTTTGGTTTCTCCAGAGCGGTGGAAATAAGAAAAAGACAGATGATCATCAGGGGTCGTAAATGCAGTATTGAACCATTATTGTAATGAACATATAGGGGTGCTGGACGGCCGCGTCAAAAAAATAAAAAATGAAACAGTGGGTTTCATTTTGTATTATGCTTAGATTCTAAAAAAAAATTAGGAGTTGAACCATTTCATCATGCTTACCTTTCAGTGGGTAAAAAGTGGTCTAAACAACAAAAGTTGCGCTGTTCTATTCTACATGAGAAAGCGGCTATATTTGGCACATCTATTAATCAGCTGCTGTTTCCTCGTTACCACATATCTCTTGCCTAAAAACCTTGCTTTCTCTAGAGAAAAATGAGGTCATAGTTTTTCTGGCCTTTGCACAATTACAGCACATGCTATTTCTCATTTGTGAAAAAAGAATTCATGCCTACTAAGTGCTAAACCTGGTGAGCAACAAAAAGAGATGACATTTAAATACCCACCTGCACTGCAACGTGTGCAGGCCCAACATATGAGAGTTCTATGCATTTTTAAAAGGCTTTAACTAGATTTTGCCATAGCACCTTCTCACAGTCGACTGCCGAGATTCTCCTGCTTATCATGTGCAACTCATGGCAGCTCGAAAATTTCAAGCCAGTATCGTATTTTAGCAATAAAGCTGCTCCACAGGTGTACATTGTTTACATCAGTGCCTCATGGTGCATCTTCCTGCACTCTGGTGCAAACTTCTCAAAGACGCTTCTAAAAACTATACTGACTGGTTCCTCTGTGCGGTTCGATCTTTTCCATGCTGGATTAAGCTTCGCACAGGATAGTCTCGGATATCACAACTTCGCTAGATTGGCTTCTGGAGAGACTGTAACAAGACGGAATCCTTGAAACACCGTCGTGTAGAGACCGAACAGATGACGCTTCGGTTACCACTTTCTGCGCCTTTGTGTGTAGTTTTTCATGCAGCTTCTTTGCTTCACCATGGCTCTGAGTGCAGACAGAACTACACACCATCGAAAACACACGCCGGTAGTTCGCGGTATTTGGGAAGCCAAGCCATATGGCATATATGTTAGCAAGAATTCATTAAAAAGTCCATTCGGTGCCAAACTTTGGACCTACCCAGATATATATTATCTGCATACACTTGTTTTCAGCATGTTCCCAATTCCGGAATATAAACTTTTTTTTCCCTTGTACTTATCAAGCATTCAGATTTTCCGGAAATTTTACGTCTCTGCTCGCAGGTGCGCTAACTCAGAGAATTGCAGGTGCAGGCTTCGGAATCCCGCGGGCTGACTAATCAGCCATTTCATTGCTGACAATCTCTGAATGGCCAGGAATCCACTATAGAGTGACGGCAGCTGGACGGAGTCGGGCCGCATCTTGAAGTTACTCTCTATGGTGCGAAGGCAGGGTACAATTTCGAACAAAGCTGAAGCCGGCCTCGCAGTCAGTGCAGGCGACATAACTGGAGGCCATTCTTAGTGGTGGGAAGGTAACAGCGGGAAGACTATATATAGAGGTAGCTCGAAATGAATGGTACAGGGGGAATAGAGGTAGTGGCAATAGGTGTAGGTTTGAGGAATATAGACTGCGGTACTTAAATAGTACAAGCGGCAGGCCCGAGGTCCTGCGTGTGAAACGCGTCGGTACATTCCGCGGTATGTGTGGAGAAGGAAAGGTTGTGATGATGAGCCTCAGCTTGTCACGGTGCCTCGTGAACAGCGGGGAACAGGTTACGGGGAACAGGGACGATACAAAGCTTGGAGGGTAGGGGCAACGCTGGTTCGTCGAGGTCTATGAGGTCTATGTTTCGGATGCTAGCTTCTATGAGGTCGAGGAGGTCTATGTTTCGGATGCTAGCTTCTGCCAAGTTTTTAGAAATCTCGAAGGGTGCCGGGCACTGAAAGGTGGCAATCATTGTGGAGTTTTAATATATAAAGATTGTCGTGCAGTTGTTGGTCAACGCCAGTACGAGACGCAACAGCCGTCGCGATCATGGCCAGAGGAACATTTCTGCGATTTATTGTCCTTGCACTGTCTAGATACCGAACGGTTAATTCGGCAGCACACATGCCTTTCTGTGATAAGGCTTTCACTACTTTGTTATGTAAAAATTTGGACACCTAATAGGATTCAATGTGAACAGCTGGCGAGAGACAGACTTTCTTGACAGCGCATCACAGTGCGTAATTAGCTACTTTCGGATATAAGAAAACGAAAACTTGGGAGAATCTACATTGTTCAAAATCGAATTCCTAAACCCCAAAGCACGTACCAGGGTGGTTCGTTGGTGAAATCTCAATTATCATGCATGTTATTCCTATGAAATTTCCCTGTCACCTAATTTCTCTAAACAGCCTTTTGAGCGTCCACTCACCATCGTAGAAAAATGACTTGGAAGCTTAAGCTTATTGGTTCACACTTTGCAAAGGTAGTAGTGCATCAAGGAGAAATAATTTGCGAAAAACTCAAGTAAAATTCTAGACTTTGTGCAATCCGGCCACAGTGATCGCCTTCGTGTGCTCTCAATTGATATCAAAGGTCTTTATTATTCGCTGCCTCATCATTGTTACCAAGATGTGTTGAAAAATGTATTGAACTCTTTGGAAGTGTGAACTTTCAAGGTTCGAGAGGAATCACAGCTAATTGTTTCTAGTACAGTTATAATTTTACCTGATGTCTACATTTTTTTTAATGCGTGCGGTACCAGAGGAGTACCACTAGCGAAAAAGCTGTTATGTGTCCTGATGAGGCTCGGAGTAACTCGAGTAAGCTCGGGTAAGCTCGGAGGAGCTTTGTGCCAGTGGGAGTAGAGATCTCGGGATAACCCTCCCTTTTCTACAATAACCGCCCTCCGGATGGGTCCACTGGTAACTGCCACCCGATTATGTATTCCTCCGCTCTCGTTAGACGCTATCCCTTCCACGGAAACCACCCTCGAACTGGTTCCCATGGCAACGCACCCACCGGTTACGCCGACGACTACAACGCACTACTACAATGACACGAAAACCAGGAATAGTGGCCTAACAGCTCTAGCTGTAAAGTGTTCCAAATAAGTGGTCACAGTAAATAGCCAAGGGCCATTTACTGCCCGATTAGTTTCTTGTACTCACATGAAGCTGAGGAAAGGGAAGTAGTGCCAGAGCACGTTCTGCACGGCCAGCAGCACGATGACCAGCGGGACGATCTGGTCCCCGATGCGGGCCGGAAGCCGCAGGACATAGAGCCAGGCCAATGAGAAGATGAAAGCGATGCTCGCCGAGAACAGGGTGCCCAGGGCCAGGTAGCCGAGCACGCGGCCACGGGCCTTGGAGTCGCCCAAGAGCCGCCACGTGGACTGCATGAAAAGAGTGGGGTAGGAGGGGAAGTCTCTGGGTCAGCTTGCGTAGCCAATGGAGAACGCGCAATGTTCTCCAGTGGATTTCACGAAGGGCTAGGCATAGTTACTCGGCCACGATTCTTGCCCAGTCGAATGAAACGTGGGCGAGGATCACACGGGCTCAGAAAGAGAAGCTTGTTTATTAAATAATTAGTCTTAGAACTATTCAAAATAAAGCCTGGTGTTGTGCTACAGAAAACCAAAATACAAAAAAGAAATGAGTGCTATATGTATGTGAAGTTCTCGTCTGTTTTGTCTCACTGTTTGCTATAGCACATTTCATCCCCTTTGCATTGACCTTAAATGTGGTTAGCTCAAGAGTAGGAGTAAAGATAACATGGCACGCTTTCTGAACATTGGTGAAATAGTTGTGCCAAATTAATGCTTGATGAGATAGGAAATGTGGGCATTATGGCAGAACCAGGGGCATTGTGGCTAACTCGTGACCTGAGATATACAGGATGCTTTGCCTGAGACTCTCTCCAATTCTGAAAAGTAGGCTTTAGATGGTTAGAACAGGGCTTTTTTTCGGCGTATCGTTGTCAGCGATGTAGTGCATCAGAATACAGCTAAGACGCAGTAACTAGCCGACTGGTTAACAAATAATAAATAGGGTTTATGGGTGTTTAACGTCCCAAAGCGACTAAGGCTATGAGGGACGCCGTAGTGGAGGGCTCCGTAAATTTAGACTACCTGGCGTTCTTTAACGTGCACTCACCTCGCACAGTACACGGGCCTCTAGAATTTCGGCTCCATCAAAATTCAACCGCCGCGGCCGGGATCGAACCCGCGTCTTTCGGGCCAGCAGCCGAGCGCCATAACCACTCAGACACCGCGGCGGATAATAATAAATAGTTAACTTTAAACTATTACTCTTAGGTTCCTTATTTATTGAGGGGTGTGTAGCCCACCGTAAGTAATATCCATATCAGTTTTTTAAAAATCAGAAACACGGTTGCCATCGCCCGGAGACTTCAAAAATTTCAGCCATTTCTCGCGCCATTCGAAAATCACGCGCCTGTGGGGAGCGAACAAAGAATCACGACATTCCGTGGTGCATGTGCGACGTGATAATCTCTTAGGTAAAACGCCTTTCATTTTTAACGAATTTTTATTAGCGAATGCGGAGGCTTATTACAGTTGCAACATAGGTGCTCTGGACAAACCATATTGCTACGTTTGGTGCTTAATTCACAAAAAAATGCACATTGGCTTGGGCGCTATCACTGTCAGTCTAAAATGGGAGTAAGAAGGGGACAAAAAGAAAACACCTACATCGTTGTCACAGCGCCTTTCATATGCTTGAAGAGAGCATCTAAGAAGCGCCCCAATTCACGGCCAGATTTTTGGGTGGTCGTTTCCCCAGCTTTTCCCCAGAACCGGCAGCGCCCGCCCTACCCCTCACCTGCCCGCCCCCTCCCCCACCCAGCTGCTAGCCCTGAGATCAAATTTCTGGAAGTGTTTCAGTTCAAAGTAGTTATTCATGTAAATCACAGTGAGGCTGCCTGTCTAACTCCTTGATCATGCTTTGCAGCTCATCTCCTGAATGACTTAGGAAGCCAATGTCATCAGCGAATCGGAAATTCGGCAATCTCTATTAACGTTTATTCTCCACTGTGCCGAATTCAGGCCTCGGAACACCTGCCGTTAACAGGCGGCGAATAGCATTGGCGAGATCGTGTCTCCCTGCGTGACGACCTTCCATTTTACTTCAGGTATTATACGTATTAACAAATACTCTTGTGAATAAGACAAATTATGAAAATTATAGAAAGAAATAGATGTAATAAATATTGCAATAAAACTTGGACCACCTAAATAAAAGAAGATACTCGCTGTCTGGCCCCTACTTACAGTGAAGTTCCGCAGTCCCTGTGCAGTGCGCAAACCTCGTGTGCAGCGCTCGAAGAGCGCAATGGCCTCGAAATAATGCGACATTCTTGCGTCAGTTAGTAGGTTCTTGGAGAAACGTGTAGTGGTTCCCGCCTAAAAACCTGGTGGGAACTAGCATTTTATCCCGACACCATCAGCTCCTTATTTACGTTTTTACTGATTGATGTCCACTGCTTTACTGTTCTACTCAGCGGTGACGCATACGGTGTGCTGTCCTGTCTGTGTGTTGCCTGCACCGGTCGTGTGCCGAAGTTCTGCGTTCAACGCTGCTCCTGCCTTGCTCTTATCACGCTTTACTACATCCGCTTGAGAAGCTTGCCGATGCGGCGCACATACACTAACCGACGGACCGTGTATCTTGTCGACGCACGGTTGGCTGGCGATGAGATGCAGTTTCTATGTGTTTTATTTTTATTTAATTTTTGTTTTGGAGGCGGAAGGGGAAAGGGCTACAACGGTAGCTTGGAGGGGCATTTCGGTCTCGGCGCTGGCGGGAAGCGCTCGTTTTTAAGGCGAAAGCCTTTATTGGCTCATACTCGCGGCCAGGACCATGTTCGTCCGTTCGTCCGTTACGCTCTACAGCAGCATCGACGAACTCAATGAGAAAAAAATATTTGTGTACGATGAGATTCGAACCACAATCCTTCCGCTCTGCAGCCGAGCGTGCTAGCGACTACGCTACTTCCTGCCAACGTATATGTAGTTCTCCTTGTCTAGTACGCTGAAGAGTGCGGAAAGGCGGCGAATAAGACGGATGCCTCCCAGACGCCCTCCAGTGTCTCGAGCATTTAAGATTCACAAACAATTGTGTATTCATCAACATCTTAACCACACATCAGTTACACCAACAGCAACGCCGAGCGCTAAAGGCTTTCACCTCACCGCTCTCAACAAAGTGTTCCCTGAATTTTTCGACTGAGGGGTGAGTTTGCGACGTCTCCTCATTCGCTATAACTGAGCGGTGTTGGCATGGTTGTTGTTCATTTTTATCTGAGATCGCAGTGTCATAGCACAAATGCTTATTGTGATGGTAGGTCCAACTTGTTTCGTAATACCGAAGCATTCGTTATAACTGCATGTATGCGGCTGTTACAAGTGCGCTCGAGTGTATCTAGTACTATTCGTTTCATAGCGAGGCGGCGAATGTTTTCACCTGCCTAGGAACAACCGCTGCCGTCCTTTATACCGTATTTACACGCATAATGATCGTGCCCCCATAATGAGCGCTCAATCCTCTACCTTGATTGTGGAAAAAAAAGTTCATTTTTTTTTCTGTCGCGCAATAAACGCACCACTCTCCTCGGCACGCATATTGCTTTCCTGTCACTGCCCAGGTAGAGGCGGTGCGGGCCAAACTTTACAGGGCAAAGGCCTCTCCGATATGCCTCCAATTAAGCCCGCACCTTGAGATGTATGTTCCATTTAACTTATAATGGGCGGGTTTAATGAGAAGTCTTCACTACTCCAAAAGCACAGGCTCAAGAGTTACAAGCGTATAATCAAGTTAATGGCAAGACCAGGTAGCGAACCAAGGTTCGCGCGTATTCGATAAAATTGAGAGCTTTCTGACGAATGTCGGAGCACCGGCAAAGGCGCAATTCGGACGCTGCTGCCGGTTCGGATACACCTCGAAGTGCCACGTTTAAGTTCTTAAAGTGACACTAGAGGTAAATAATACTAATCACGACAGATAGATTATTGCTCGGAAACACTACCGGCGCTTTTTCTGCACGAAACGGCACCTGCGTCGCCAAAAAAATAGCAAATGAAAGTCCCGGAACACTTTCAGATTCAAGCCGTATGGAAACAATGAGGACAGTTAGGTCATTTCTATGATACATTTACAGTGTAGCCCTGTGACCAATGATAGGCGGCACTTCCAAAGACTGGAAACTAGGCCGAGAAACTAAAGTGAACAAAACAGTGATCATGATGATAAGGTACAAAGACGGCTGAAACTGCCTGCGAATGCAGGCTGGTTGAGCCATCGGCTAAAAAAAGCCGATGGCTCCACCAATGCCGATGGCTCAAAAGCCCCCCCCCCCGCCCCCCCCCCCCCCCCCAGGTGCTTCTGCTGCATCGCTTGCGGCTACGTCTGACTGCAATGCACGCTTACGATAGAAATATTGCCCGTAGGTATTTAAGACACTGCGTGAGGTTATCGAGGGCAGCCGCCGACTTCAGAACAGACTGATTTTTAAGCTCACGCGCATATCTATATAGGCGACCACGGGGAGTGCTTGTGGCGTTCGGTGCATTGTATGCTAGCGTGAAGTGAACCCGTAAGCTTCGAGGGATTCTCAAAAGCATGCGAGCAGCAGTCGCGCTCTGAGGTATTTGAACACCACATTTGAGTTAAAATATCACGTGCATTTCTCACCAAACGGTGCACTGTGTTGTCGGTTATGGGGAACCTGCGCTGCCAAGGTGGCACTGCAGTTGTTCCATTCGGTGACTCAAAACTGCTTTTGTCGGCCGCTTGGGCCGCTGCAAACGCGAGAACACATTCTGCGTGATTAGGTACCCGCGTTTGGCTGACAGCATTCATTGCCTAGCTTCTCTCGGCGTAGACCAGATAGCTGACGCACGGCACGTGCGCCTTCGAGAGAGCGCGGAGGCTCACGCCAATAAGCGCCTGAAGGTGGCGCGGAAAAGTACCAAGAGTACTACCCAAAACTGCTTGTTCTTCTCGCTAGGCAGTGTGTTATGGCGCTGCAATCGGCACCGCTAACTTCAGCGCAAGTTCCCCATAGTGTGTTTATTGACTAACTACGGTGCAATGCGCGGTCGGTTATCGCGTGTTTGTTGACTAACTACGCAGTAAGTATGACCGCAGACGACCGCCGTGAATTACTTCCTGTGCGGTGTACGCGGAAAGAATCAGGGTACCATTCCAGAATGAATGCATAATGATGGCGAACACACATCAACGTGTTCAAGGTTTTTCACGCAAAAGCGCGTTTACAGTTATGACAATTTAGCTGCGTATCGCATTTGTGACTTGCACCTTAATCACGAGCTCTCGAATGAAAGACGCTCTGTACTGCTTGGTCTCATGTATCGCATGCACAATGCCGGCGCTAGGAAACCTTTTATTTAATTAACCAATGAGCGGTGATGGTGCATGTATGTCCTACTTTTTAGATATCTATATTTTACCACATCTAAAGGTATATCCGGCCATCCAGTTTTCAGGAAAACGTGGAAAACCATGCGCTCTCATCGCGCTTCACACGTTTACAGCGTTACATGTATGCACATGCCTGCATGAGAGAGAACAAACACTCTGTAACTTCATAACACGCATAGTCTGCACAAAGTAGCCGATTTGACGGCTCAAGCGAGAACGAAACCGCTTCAGCGACCACGTAGCAAGCCCAGCAGAGCATGTCTGCCGTTGAAAGGTTGCGGTTCAGAACTCGCTACGTACAACGGCCACGCGTAGCCAGAGTGCGCAGAATGCGAACCGAAAGATTCACCGCTCGTTTTTGATTCTAACGTTTCTCTGCCTCGTCTGTAGCGCGCTGTTTTAGTTATGACTCTTGTCATTATTGGAAATGCTGGCCGCGCTGCTCTCTTCGTATTGCATCGGCGATTGCCCCTGACGGCGAAAGAGGGTTCCTCGAGAAAGCTCACGAATTCGTCGCCAACCGCTGCCGCAGTAATCCGAAAGTGGTGGCGCCGTGTGTACTTTGCTTTTATTCACTTTTATAGTTTATAATGGCTAAGTACCCTGCGAAAATGACGTATTTCCTCCCGCGAGACGCTAACCAAGCGATGAGTCCAGCCTGACTTAAAAGGCTCCCCTTTAGTGTCCCATTAATTGGACTTTATGCTTCCGGCAATTAAGCGAGTGCCAGATCAGTTTATCGGCTTGCAGGAAGCAAACACAGGCGCAGGACCGGCAAAGCGCTTAGGGCTATGCAGTTCAATGAAATCCAAGCACGGACGTCGCAAAATTTCGAGCAGAAGCACCCGACAGTTTCCGTTTCGCCTTAAACGGTTTATTTGCGCAGCCTACCACTGTTGTGACTTCACGTGCTCACAGGCCTGAGATTAGCACCATATGATGCTTTCCTGGAGCTAAACTTCATATTACACTCGCCTAGCGACAAGCAGCGTGTTGAGGATAGCGCAATTTCTCCAGTTTTAACATCGTAAAAACGCAAAAACATTTTAGCACCTTAAGTTTTACAAAATCGGTACCGTAACGATGCAACCGAAAGCTGTGGGTCATACCGGTTGTGTACATTCTGAACCAAACACGCGGGATTGGTACGCATAGAGGGCGCTTTTAACCTTTTCGCGGGTGGCGCCCCCTGTGCGCAGGTGGCTTATAGGAGAAACGAGTATGATTATAAGATGTAAAGAGGCGGGGCGTGCACGCTCGCTGCTTTGGTTCGAAAACCAGCTATACTGGCCGTACTAAACGGCGAAAATGCATGAGCGTATCGGAATAATGCTCAGGAAGGTTTCGGCATTCGAGATGGGTAGAAAACGAAGAATACGTTTATTTTTTGTTTTAACCTACCCGCTCTGTCATTAAGCAGACCGTTCCCAAGACCTTCAGTTCAAAGATGAAAGCTACCTATCCTGTGCTTGGAGAGGTTGCCGCCTCAGGTACTATTTCTCAAAGACCGCATGTCCAACGTTCTTGGACAAATATTTTTGAAATTAAAAAAACTGTCAGATACTGCTACAAAAATACTGAAAGAAATGGTTCAATCGTCCGATGGGTATCAAAATTCTTATTTCAAAGCTTTTCCACTGCTTGCACCCAGCAGTTAAAGTGCCATACAACACCAATGGCGAACGCTTTTGACGACAGCAAAAACGTTAATAGCAAAACAAATGCAAACCTGCTGACGGGTGATCTGAGGATATGTTGATTGCTATAGTGAAATCTTACAACATATGAAAAAACTGCGCTCATAAACTGTTTCCTGTTTAATAACGATTTTGTCCGCACTTGTTGTGTATGATCCCCTTCCCCGCACACACCCTTGGATCTCAAGCCCACAGCGCTCTCTTCCACGTTGGCACATATCACTTAAAGGCGAAGAAAGGTGGCGAGGACAAAACAGCGGCTTGATGTGCTGCCCATTCATACACACGTTTAAACATGCACACAATGAGACATGAATTTGCTGTCTATACTTTGTCGCGGATAGAAAGGAGCGCCTAAAACCATTCTCGCGTAAAAATATCACAAATTGGGGCTACTTGCACTACTCAGTACTATGATAGAAAGAACATGTCACTTAGTTACGTCAAAATTTACATACATGCACGCGAAAGGAGAGTTTCTTAAAACGTTCCGAAGTATATGACACGTTTGCAATCTGTATTTCGCTATCAAAATATGGCGCGATCTACTTCACGCCCATTCCCGATGGATGGATGTATAAGGCTGCACCCTTTAAATCGGGCGGTGGCTCAAGCCACCTAGCCATGACTTATGAAACTTCACTCTTCTCTTAATTTTAGCCACCGATCAGATAACCTTCGCTTGGTTACTTCTACCCGCTTAAAATCTACTTTCCCTTCACTGTCCTTAAACCCCGATGCCTTGGATAAATCAGCCCCGCTGCTTTCCACTGTAGGGTGAAGCCCTATACAGAAAAGTATCGAGCGTTCAGCCATTTCCTCCTCCTCTCCGAACGCAACGCACAACGTGTCTATCTCGTGGTACCTGACTCTATATGTTTTACTCCGCAAAACTACCGTCCTGGCCTCAAACAACAAAGAACTTCTACAATTATCATATATATATTCTATGGCAATTTCTTGCTTAAAAATCATGTATGTTCCGAGTGCTGATGTCGTCAGCATTCCTGTTTTACACAGAGCCCTCTCTGTTTCTTTAACCTTTTTCTCAACCAATAATTGCTGATTCGCCCCCTACTGCTGTCCAGATATTTGCTTGTCAATTTTCTAGTTCGCTTTTCTCCATTTCGTATCAACATTCCTTATATACAGGTATCTGAAAACTTTCCTAGCCCACTGCTTTACCCCAAATTTTCTCAATCGCTCCTCAAATGCTATTTTACTGCTAGCTTCTCTGCTCTCGAACGACGCCCATCCCGTATCACCTTGTACCCCCTGATTTTGTGTATTGCCATGTGCTCACAAAGCTAGCCTCCCTACGCCACGTTGTTTAATTTCTAACCTTGTTTGAACATCTGGCCTCATGCACAGGACCACATTACCGAAAGTCAGGCTAGGAACCATCCCCACTTTCCAGATCCCTCTTACCGCTTCATACCTATTGTAATTCCACAGTGCCCTATTTTTCATGACAGCTGTATTCCTACTAGCTTTATTCATTACATATTTTTCATGCTCTGTCAGATAGTCAGCAACGTTGTTTATCCACACCCCAAGATACTTGCACTCATTCACTACTTCTAGCGTAAACTTCTGTATTCTAGGCTCGCCGACCTCATCATTAAATATCATGACTGCAGATTTTTCCTTGCTAAACTTGAAACCTAATCTATCTTCCTCTGTACCGCATATGTCTATCAACTTCTGTAACTCTTCCTTGTTGTCAGCCATTAGCACTATATCATCGGCGTATATTAGTCCCGGTAATGACTTTTTAATCCGTTCTCCTTGCTTGAAAAATGAAAGGTTGAAGCCTACTTTGCTCCTCTCTAGGTTGGTCTCCAACCCTTGCAGGTAAAACATGAACAACACTGATGGCGCCATCTGTCCTCTAATGACGTCACTGAGCAAGCCGCTAGACGAATATCATCTGGACACCTGTGTTTTAAATACATATAATGAGAATTAGAAATGTGGTCAGAAACGCGTCGAAATAAGATTTCTACTGGTCCTCGCAGCCCCATGTACCACCACGTGCCGAGATGTTCAACTTCGACAGATAAAATGCAAAATAATTTCAGGGTTCAGTGTGCATCTGCTGTAGGCTGGGTATTTTTATTTACGTCCAAATATTGGTTTCGTTTTATGGGGTTTAAAGTCCCAAAACGACTCGGGCCGTAAGATACGCCGTAGTGGAATGCTCCAGCATATTTTCGACCACCCAGGGTTCTTGAACGTGCACTGGCATTGCTCAGTACACGGACCTCTAACATTTCGCCTGTATCTAAATGCGACCTCTAGGGCCGGGATCAAACCGGCCTCTTTCGAGTGAGCAGCCGTGCGCCATAACCGCCCCGGTGGCTCACGTCCACAGAAGTAAAGTGGGAAACCTTGTGGAATATTAGCCCTCATTGGCCGCAAAAAGTGACGAATAGATCCGCATCATTCAAACGAGAATTGTCTTCTTTCTGCAGGTTTAAATCGTTATAAACTATAGTGCGTCCCTCCTTAAAGCGCGTGAATTGAAGTGCTTACGAAAGCACCAGTGCACAAATCACTGACAATGCGTTGCCAAAACCTTCAAGTTCAAGGTTTGGAACCACTTAATTACGCGCGATACGCCCTTTCACGCGATTTTTAAAAAAGCACGCATACAATTAATTTCTGTGCGCAGAGTAAGTTGAACGCTGAAAAGTTTATTTTGGACATATTTACAACATTCCCCCAGGAGAGGCAAAAAGATGCAGTCAAAAGCATGCCTCCTGACGAGGCCTACACCCCGGCTTACACATCAGGACACTGGTGACTAAACGACAAATCATATGTACAGAAAAATCACTTTACAAGAAAACAACATCGTACCTTAGGGTAGGCAACCTAATCACATAGACAAAAGAGAAACACATTCCAAAAATCCAAACTAAAACACAAGCATGACACCGTTATGTCCGAACTGTCCAAGCAGAAAAATACACACACAACTAATAGCTAGCCAAACCAAAATAATTAGCAAATCATAACTTGTTTGTTGGCGTGTAGGGAAGCCAAACACAGGTTCTGCTAAGTTATCTTATGAAATCTGGTGCAGTGTCTAAGCAGAGAGTGGAGAATTGAGAACCTTAGCTCTCACCTTGACCTTCTTGCGGACCGTGAACTGGTAGTGGCAGATCTGGCACCTGCCGTCCGCCGTCCGTTCTATCCAGCTCTCGAGGCACTCCTTGTGGACGTACCCGATCGTGCCTGAAACACAACGGCGGCAACAGTTTAGGAGTTCAGGTGTCTTCCCCAATTTTTTATAAGATGTGGTTGGTTTGGTTTGGGCTGGTTGGTGTACTAGGTTTAGCGTCCCAATTCACTCAGGCTATGAGGGACGCCGTAGTGAAGGGCTCCGGTATAATTTCGATCACACGGGGATCTTTAACGTGCACTGACATCGCACAGCGCACTGGCGCCATTGCGTTTCGCCTCCATTAAAATGCGGCCGCCGCGGTCGGGTTCGAACCCGGAAACTCCGGATCAGTAGCCGAGCGCCCTATCCCCTGAGTCACCGCGGCGGGTAATATCTTTCGCATTTGCGCTCGTAAGCAGACAAGTGCAACCTTGTAATCTTTTAAGGGTGGAAGGTAGGGGAGGAGAGACAGAAAACTGGGGGGTATCGGTTACTACAGGAGTCACTAGAGATAACATCGTCGCTGCGACGAAGCTATGCATTAAGTCGCCGCATTCTGTGCGATTAACCCCGTGTTTCGCACATGCGCAGTAATCGGCGTAGCATATTTTAGAGATGCTGCCATTGATGCATGTGGTGCCCCGGCGGCAGCGGAACACGTAGGCACTAGGGGGCGAACTGAAAGTTTCGCCTAATGATGTCTTCGGCTGACGGCACTCGTAGAGTTTTCCACGCACTCGTGCGGTGACAGACGTTCGGCTGGATGTCACTCGTGTAGTGTCGTACGTTCGGCTGGGACGAGCACGACACGAGTGTGCGCTAACCACCGTGCAGACCGACGGTGGGGCCGGTGGAGCACGGTGCAATCTCTTCGAACAGCGCGTGCTGAGCAGGCGTCGTGGGCAAACGACGCTGCTGGGAAGCATCAACGAAGAGAAAAAAGCAAACAAACTAAGCATTAAACGTGGGCATATATTAAGGAAATGTAGAAGATTTTAGTGGCTGAAATGCATCTATTCGCGCTGCAATCACGCAGCCACCGGCCGGCGAGCCATGTGCATTGCGCTTATGAAAAAATAAAGGTTTGTCAATATTTTTAGTGCCGCGAGCCGCAGATGCGGATCTTCCGGCATGCCTGCGCTTTATGACATCGTTCTTTTTGTTAGCGTGAGCAAAGGTTAAAAGATATATATCAATAAAGCGACCATTTGGGAAGCTGAGATTGGATTGAGAATCGTCGGCGGATATTTTTGGAAGTTACTCTAGCTGCTCAAAAGCGTATGCATCGAAGCCGGGGAGCATATCGCCGTGGTCTTGGGTCTTGCAAACCTGCACAAGTACAATCGCAGTATTTCATGAGCATGCTCGTGGTTCCCGCATTTCCCACCGTTTCTATGAACGCCGGTCCTGCGCGCTGTTAGTGAAGAGGTTGTTGCTAACTATACAAATCGCTGACTGCAGTCGTTGGCGTCGGCCGCTCGTAAGAATGGCCTCTCAGGTATGCGAGGGTCTTGGAGGCCACGGTGAACAGAGGGAAGAAAGAGCAACGGCACACTGCGAATGTTTTCGCACGTACGGCTGAGGTGCAAGTGGACATGCCACTCTTGTAGTATTTGACGTCACTTCCTAAGAACCTGCACGGAGGCAGTTCGGTCCAGCCGAAGACACCATAAGTTCGTTTAGGTTTGACTTCCTATTCTGCCTCACTTCTGGACGCAGCGCGCTGCCAAACGGAGGCTAGTACGCTTCATGCTTAAAACACCGGGTATATTAAGGATAAAATATGAGAAGTGCGGTCAGAACGGGATGCGGGCTTAATACCCATGCGGGTTTAATATATGATACGGGTCCCATTTTGACTCAAGATATTAAACCATAATTTTGAAAATGTGGCGGAGCGTTTGAAGCACTCTGGCACGGGTCGGCCCGGTATTGCACTGCCTCCGGGATCGGCCCGGGGCATACCAGTGCGCGCCTTTTCTTTCCAACTTTTCTTCTATCTTTCAACTCTCCTACTTTCAGCGCGAGGCAGCGGCTGTGGCTCTGCTTGGGCCAGAGGATACGCCCGTGCACTTCATTTTCATTCTTCCTCTCAGCGACAGCAGCAGCGGCAGAAGCGCAGTCATACGTATCGCACAGTAGCTGTTGTTACAACCTGCACAAGTTGGAAAATTTAATGCGAGTGAACAGCTCGTTTGAAAGGCCTGCTTCTTTCACGACGAGCATTTAGTGTTAACACCACATTTTGCTGTGCTTATTGCCTAGTTGGCCTTTAGAAAATACAGCAAGCAGTCACCAGTGGGCGCTCACTCTGCCCGTGCTCGCCGGAATCAGCCCTAGAGTCGTGCACATATCTCGTAGTGCCATGCTAAAGGGATGTTGGGAACGGTACGCGTGTCATCTCTTCCGTTCGTTGAAGCATATGCATAGGTTGTGCTGAGAGCACACACCCGCCACGACGGCTGTGTGGTTACAGCACCCGGCCGCTGAGCCGGAGCACCCGGGTTCAAACCCGGTCCCAGTGGCCGCTTTTCGACAGAGGCGGAACATAAAAAGGCGCCCGTGTGCTCTGCGATGTATTAGTAGTAGTGTGGTAGTGTAAGATGTACTAGAAGTAGTGGTAAGTGGTTTTTGTTAAAATAATAATAAAAACGAAGGAAAAGATTTTCCTAGCCCCGGCATCTGCCATCGATGCTGAAGCACCTGAGCTTGGGCAGCGGAAATAAAGGATAGCAGGCAGAATGGAGAAATCAAATGAAAGAGGTGAGGGGACAGGAAGAGAGGTAATATACACGAATTATGTACACAATAAGAAATGTGTCCAGGTTGTGCGCGTGATTAGTTCATGATTGAGCAATAAGAACAAACGCGCACAGCACTATGCTGACTACAACTGGAGTGAAGCGTTCAGTTTGTTATTCGTCCAAGGTAGAACTCGCCGAGCGTTCGGTCACTGCGTGTCACCTGGCGGAGAACAGACGGGACGTCCAGCCCGTCTTTTCGAGGAATGCACAGAGGTTCACCAAGGTTCGCTCACGGGCGCGCACACTGCACTGCGGCCAAAATAGCGTCTGGAGGTAGTCTGTTAGTACGCCCAGCACCCTATAGGCCGCAGCCATATCTCTACGAGCATCGGCGAACGCGGCACATTAAAGGAGCAGGTGCTGTAGTGTTTCCACTGCACCGCATCTGTCACACACATCACTCGTCGCGATTCTATGACGCTGAGGACGGTCGGCGCACCGAGCATGATGAGGACGTGCATCACATGGGCTCCGTCAACGTTTGCTCGTGGTGGTGGAATATCGACCTGAAGTGACTTGCTTTCCATCGGGCACAGTCAGTGAAGGCGTTGGGCACCTCTACGCATCATTTTTCGGCCATTTTCGCCCATTGGAACCGATTTTGGAAGATTTTCCTTTCGCGCCAGGCGTGGAACGCCGTCACCGGTTAGGCCTAACGCCGTCGGCTGCTCATCGCCTTGTTGGTCTCCGAGTCTACATCGTCACAGATGGAGTACCACATCGATGGCGAAGTGATTTCCCCAGAAGAATTCGAAAATGACCCACGGTGGTCCCACGCCGTCCGGGCCCACAACAAGCTCTACCCCACCACGAAGCCGTCATCGTCCAATGACGCGTCAGCAGCGTCCAGTTCCCGGGCAAGTCCAGGCAAGCCCGCTCAACCGCCGCAAGGCAAGTCTACTCCACCGAAAATCAAGAAACACGCTCCACTTCCTCGTCTACGAGATTCAGACCTCAAGATTGTGTTCCGCCCCGGCGGTGGTCTCGACCTGCGGCCCGTGAACGGCGGAACTCCTCTCCAGCTTCTCTGCACTGGCGCAGAGATCGACTACGCGCAAGCGCGGAGCCAGGACAAGCTCCGAATCAACCCTTACAATAACTCGTTCACCATGAGTACGCCTTCGAAAGCCCGAATGGAACGATATGTCCAACTTCAAGAACTCAGGCTCCACGACCAACAGTATCCGATGAAGACATACGTCGCGGCCTCCGACAACGCTGTCAAAGGGATACTCTACAACGCGGTATATAGCCAGACTCAAGCAGATATTTTCTCCGACCTCGTGGCGCTGAACCCCAGCCGCCACTTCACGATCGCCAACGCCCGCCAACTAGGACGCACCAAGTCCATCTTGGTCACCTTTATATACACTACGGACGTTCCAAGACAGCTCGTCTTCTACGGCACCCTCTACACGTGTCATCCCTTCAAGGCGAAAGTTGAAGCATGCTTCAACTGCCGCAAGCCAGGCCATCGTGCTGATGTGTGTCCAAAAGAGCGCACTGACCTTTGTCCTCGCTGCGGTGCGTCTCATCCCATCAAAGAAACGCCGGATTGCACTCCCAAATGTATCCTGTGTAATGGAACGCACTTCACAGGGACGCGCGAGTGCAAAGTACGCTTCGAACGCTCCGACAACACCACGGCTGTCTCCAGTCTACGGACAACGCCCTCGGCGAGTTCACTACCGTCTTCGCCACCCAAGAGTCCTAGGGCGTCGCGAAGCCGCCAACGCTCCACCTCCTGCCCAAGAACGGGTCGCAGTCGCAGCCTTTCCGTGTCAAACTTCCCACCACTTCCAGGCCAAAGGGTCCAGGACTCTTAGAAACAGGTGAGCTGGGGGCCGCAGTCTTCCTCGCTTGAGAAGGAAAACGCGGAGCTAAAAGCACAATTGTCCTCCCAAAGTCGCGAAATTGCTGTTCTAACAGAGCAACTGCAAAACCTTTTATGGCGTGAACACTCCCCACCGACATTGCCCCCAGTAGTGCAAACCCCGACACATCCAAACGTGCCCCGTTCCTCCTCCGTCTCTTCCCTCTCCGCCTCCTCCTCGCGCGCTACGTCACCGGCACGTGGTCTCCCTGCTAAACGCAAGTCCCCCGATGACGCCAATTCTCCCTTCCAACCAGTCACTGACAATATTGTACACCAGGTGACGGCTTTCATGCAAGATTTTGAGAAACGCATAAGGCGACGCTAAACACGTTCCGCTCCGAAACTCAAACGTGGATGAAGAACATTTCTGACCGCGTGGCGGCGCTCGAGACCCGCCAGAGCAATCTGGAGGCCAATGTCGCGCAATTCCAAACTAAGATAGACGAACCTCTCCCCAGAGGTCATACGCCACCCCCTGCATCTTCCGCTCTCTCCGTCATTGCCCAACATGGCTGCGACACCCCAACGCATTAAGGTGTGGCAGTGGAACTGCAGGGGTTTTCGCTCAAAGCGAGATAACCTGCAGCTTTACTTACAAACCCACTCTAACCGCGACGCCACCGCGGTCATTGCGCTTCACGAAACTCTGACGTCAGTCAAGCTCCGAAACTACACCGCATACGAACCTTCTACCCAGCCACAGACCAGGGTCGCCACGCTCGTACATCACAATCTCACTGCGATAGAGCACCAATTAGAGGTAGACGACATAGACGGTCTCCTGCTGGAGCTTCTCCCTCCCACACGCAAGTCACTTAGCCTCTTCATCCTCAATCTCTATAGCCCCCAAAAGGCCTTCCTGCCCCTCTTCTTGCGGCTTTCCGCAAGACGCTCTCGATCAGTTCGAACAACTCCCTGTTGGTAGTGGGCGACTAATGCCAATCACATCAGTTGGGGGTACCGCAAGAATTGTCGCAAAGGCACCTCCCTGTGGTCATTCATTCAGGACGAAGGCCTCTCCCTTTTGAATGACACCATTATCCCCACCCATATTGGTTCCAGTCTTCAGCACAACACCAGCCCAGACCTCACAATTAGGAAACACATTCGCGACAGCCGATGGATCAACACGACACACTCCTTTGGCAGCGACCATTATATCATTTCCACAGAGGTCAATATATCTTCCATTACCTCGCCAAAACGACGAGGGACACAGGTGGTGGATTGGGATAAATTCCGCCAACTTCGGCGCCTAACCCCGAACACCATCACGGACCTCTCTGAATGGACCGCCAGTCTCAACCGCGATGTCCCCTCGCTACCTCCACCATTCCCGAACCTGAGGGCACGTCGGCTGCTGACAGCCGGCTCCTCCACATGTGGGAAGCACATGCCAGCCTGCAAAGGCGCTGGCTCAATCAAAAGCGCAATCGGCCACTCAAACGCCGTGTCGCTCATCTCGTACGCGAGATTGAAACACATGCACGCGCCCTGGCCCATCAACAATGGGGACAGGTCTGCGATGGCATGAGTGGCAATTTAGGCCTGAAAGACACCTGGTCCCTCCTCAGATATCTCCTGGACCCGGGTCACACGAAGGCCACCCAACGCAAGCATGTCACACGCATCTTGCACCAGCTCCCCCTCTGAGACGATGCACCCCTCCAAGCCCTCAAAGATCAATATCTCACCACTACCCCTCTCACCCCCTCCCTCCGTACACGGGAGACCCCAACCCGGAACTCAACGCGGACATCTCTCCGACGGAGGTTCGGGCGGCCATGCACAAACTTCGGACCACGACCGCCCCCGGCGCTGACAGAGTCACCAACAAGGCGCTCCCAATCTCGACGGCCAGTCGGTGGAGGCTGTTGCAGACTTGTTCAATCACTGCTGGCGAACGGGAACCCTCCCTTCGCAGTGGACTCATGCCCGCATAACTTTCATCCCCAAGCCAGGAAAGCCTCTTGAGATAAGGAATCTCCTTCCCATTTCCCTTACGTCTTGCATCGGCAAGCTCTTCGAGAACGTCGTCCATGGTCGCCTCCAGGAACACATGGACGACAACCTCCTCTTCCACCCAACGATGGTTGGTTTCCGTCCCCACCTCTCCACCTAAGATATCATGCTTCAGCTCTCAGAAGACGTCCTCCACCCCCGAAACATGAGGCGACCGCGCGCGGTCCTGGCCCTGGATCTAAAACAGGCATGCGACAATGTACATCATTCGGCCATCTTGGACGCCCTGTCGTCCCTAGACGTCGGCACTCGTACCCATCAGTACATCTCAGCCTTCCTCCACCACCGAATAGTTGAAATCACTTTTGGCTCACTCAATTCCCCTGTTTTCACCCTCGGTAGCCGAGGTACCCCTCAGGAATCGGTACTCTCCCCGCTTGTATTTAATATAATTCTCATCCCCATGGCAAAGGCTCTGTCAGCCATTCCCGCCCTCTCGCACTCTTTATATGCCGACGACATCACCCTGTGGACCTCCACGGGTAATATCAGCACCATTGAAGAGACACTACAAGCGGGGGCAGATGTGGAGACCTCCTATGCCCATCAGGTCGGCCTTGCATGCTCTCCTACAAAATCGGAACTTCTGGTCCTTCGCCCCCTTCGGGGAAGACTGGACAAAACTCCCCCACCTGGCACCGATGTCACGATTGATGCCACCCGCATACCAGAGGTTGGCAAAGTTCGCATCCTGGGGATGGTTCTCGAGAACAATGGCAAGAACACTGCCACAATCACCAAGCTCACTGCTACCGTTCAACAAACCGTTCGCCTCATCAGACGAATCGCTAACAAACACCGAGGCATGCGGGAACACGACATCCGCCGCCTGATCCAGGCTTTCGTCCTTAGCCGGGTGGTATACTCCCTGCCCTATCTCTTCCTCACCCGATTAGAGGAGAACAAAGTCAACTGCCTCATCCGTCAGGCGTACAAGACGGCCCTCAACCTCCCCCAGCACACGTCGAATGAACGCCTTCTTAAGATGGGCGTAGACAACACCCTCGCCGAGCTCACCGAGGCCCATCGATCTGCCCAACTTGATCGGCTCTCCTCCACCCTAGCCGGCCGTCACATTCTTGACGCCATTGGCCTACACCCCCCTGGCTATTATACCCACACCTTCTCCCTCCCACACCGCACACGGGACCTCATCACCACTCACCCCCTCCCCAAGAACATGCATCCCGAGCAGCACGACGAGCCGCGTTATGCTCGGGCTGCAGCCCTACACAAACACTATGGCGCACAGCCGGAGAGCGTCTACGTCGACGCAGCCTCTTACACCTCCTCCTCCGCCTTTGCCCTGGCGGTAGTGTCCAATTCGTACACCCCTATTACGCAGGCACTGTCATTGCTTCCACTCCTGCGGAAGCGGAGGAGGCAGCCGTAGCCTTAGCCATCGCTACTACATCGGCGACCCACATTTTCAGCGACTCAAAGACCGCGGTCCGCAACTTTGCGAAAGGCCGCATCTCCGAACCCGCTTTCCGGCTTCTAAGCTGGTCTCCCGCCCCTACCCGACCTATTCAGCTTCTCTGGGTCCCGGCCCACGCCGGCCACCCAGGTAACGAGGCGGCTCATTCTTTAGCTGGAGGTTTCGTCAGCCGAGCAGGAGCCGCCGACGCCTGGGGAGACGCTCGAGATCGAATGGTCGCGTATCACGAGATCACTCTACACTACCGTGAGCAACGGCTAACGTATCCCCCTCCGCGCAAGTCTCTCACTAAATTGCAGCAGGTGACGTGGCGACAGCTACAATCCCGCACCTTCCTCTCCCCTGCCCGCTTATCCCTGGTTCACCCGGGACTGTTCACGCCAGTATGCACCCTCTGCGGCGCTTCGAAAGCGGATTTTGCACACATTCTTTATCCTTGCTCTGAGCTCCTTCCACCAGCCGATTGGCAACTCACAGACCTCGAGCGATAGGAGGCTGCGGTGTCCAGTTCTGACCCGGCTGCCCAACGGCAGCTAGTGGGCTGGGCTTTGGAAGTCGCTGAGAAGCATCACCTTCCGGCCACGACACGCATCCAAGAGCAATCCTATCACTAGGATGTAACAATTAAGGCTTGCTCTACTTTATAACGTTTTTCACCACCACCATTCCATGACGCTCCCGTCGTTCCCCGGGCCATAATAATAATAGTAATTGGTTTTTTGGGGAAAGGAAATAGCGCAGTATCTGTCTCATATATCTTTGGACACCTGAACCGCGCCGTAAGGGAAGGGATAAAGGAGGGAGTGAAAGAAGAAAGGAAGAATAGGTGCCATAGTGGAGGGCTCCGGAATAATTTCGACCACCTGGGGATCTTTAACGTGCACTGACATCGCACAGCACACGGGCGCCTTAGCGTTTTTCCTCCATAAAAACGCAGCCGCCGCGGTCGGGTTCGAACCCGGGAACTCCGGATCAGTAGTCGAGCGCCCTAACCACCGAGCCACCGCTGCGGGGCAACACGCAGCCAATGCGCGCGCGGAGGATAATTCTGTAAAGATCCCCAGGCGGTCGAAATTATTCCAGTGCCTTCCACTACGCCACCTTTTTCTCTCTTCCCTCTTTCACTTCCCCTTCCTCCCTTCATCACGGCGCGCTGGAGGTGTCCGCTGAGAAATAAGACAATTACGGTGCCTTTCCTCAAAAGTCAATTTTCGAACGCTTCACACCCGTCACCCAGGTTGCTTACAGTTGAATGTAAATAGAATCACGAACTGGTGGACAAAATTAGACTGTCCCTTACCTGTCCTTTTATTCCCGCTAGCCGCAGCTCAGGTGCTTCAGGTTTCGATGGCAGTCCGCGTTTAGCAACATCTTTTCCTTCCATTGTTATTTTATGAATAAATAGACACCAAAAAAAACAACTACATAAAATTACAATTCTGCTTGCTCCTGTAACCCGCCGCGACGGCTCAGTGGTTAAGGCGCTCGTCTACTGAGCCGGTGTACCCGAGTTCGAACCAGATCGTAGTGGCCGTGTTTCGACGGGAGCGATGCGCTAAAGGCCCCCGTGAATTCGAAATTGGCTGTTGGGAAAATGAAATGGCGCAGTATCTGTCTCGCATCTCGGCTGACACATCAACTGCGCCGTAAGAGAAGGGATAAATGATGGGTTCAAAGAAGAAAGGAGGAAATGGTTGCTGTAGTGCAGGGCTCCGGAAACTAAATTGGCGGACGCTTAAGCTTCCTCTTTAAGAGTGAGACATGAGAGCGTGTCCCAGCGTTGCCGAGGTGTACACGGAACACCATCGCCCGTTCGGCGTGACGCGTGGCCCGTTGAACAATTTAAGGAAAGGACGCCTGTCTCACATATCTCGGTGGACACCCGAACCGGGCCGTAAGAGAAGGAAAATGAAATGAACAATTGCCCTTAAGGAAAGGAAATGACACCTCTCGCTGGACACCCGGATCGCGCCATAAGGGTAGGAAAAATCAATCAGTCAATCAATCAATCAATCAATCAATCAATCAATCAATCAATCAATCAATCAATCAATCAATCAATCAATCAATCAATCAATCAATCCATAAACCGATCCATCTATCAGGTGTCCACCGAGATGCGCCATTTTTCGCTCACGGCCAAAGGCACCGACGCTGACGACACCGGCTTTTCTGCGACACGAACTCCTTAACGCTGTCGCGTTAAAATTGGCTGTGGTTTAGCTCTGATTATCCCTAGTTGAATTGCGAAAGGTTCGTTTCCTCGGCACGTCGTTCGTCTACGCAGCGCCTCATTCCAACGCTCTCGAGAACTAAAACCGGTGTCTTCCGCGGTTGGAGTCACTCCGGCACGTGGCACGACCTCGTCTACCCGCATCTTCGGTACGACGCTTCTCGAGTCGTGCGACGCGTTCTTATGGTGTCTCTTGAGTGCGTTGTGTCTTCCTCGCCTCGTTCTGTCATTGTTGTGTCTCTTTCGCGCTCTCCAAAATGACTACAATACACTGACTGACTGATGTTGCTGAAAGGAAGTAGGAAAAGAAAAGAGCACGGGCCCGCCTACTGGCTCAAGCCGAGCCACGCTCGCTGCCGCGCACTGAAAGTAGGAGACTTAAAGTATAGGAGGGAAAAATTGATAGAAAAGGCACCGCGCGCTAATAAGCCCATACGCCGCGGGCCGATCCCGGAGGCAGTGCAATACCGGGCCGACCCGTGCCAGAGTGCGTCTAGCACTCCGCCATATTTCAAAAATAAGTTTAATATCTTGGCTCCAAAGACCAGCAGCCGATATTAAATCAAGTACCAGGTATTGATAGCACCACTGAGACGAATATATATATATATATATATATATATATATATATATATATATATATATATATATATATATATATATATATATATATATATATATATATACCACCCGCCGCGACACCTCCTATCCCTCTACCCCAGCGGAGCACATCTGGTGGAGGGGGCGGCAACGGCAGCGGCGTCGACGGCGGTGCCACCTGATGGAGCGCGGCTGCGGCGTTGCTAGCAACGGCGGCTCAATGTCGTTCGTCGGCCACGGTATACGGCATATGGCTGAAGTGCGCGACGAGCCGAAATGGCTCGCTGGCTGGCGTAGTGTTGCTTTCGCAACAAAATTTGACCAGCTGGGGATCTTTAACGTCCACGTGTGCTGTGAAATGTCAGTGGAGGGTAAAGAAAAAAAAGGAAAATGAAAATTGGTTTTTGGGGAAATGAAAAGGCGCAGTATCAGTGTCACATATCGGCGGACACCTGATCCGCGCCGTAAGGGAAGGGATAAAGGAGGGAGTGAAAGCAGAAAGAAAGAAAGAGGTGCCGTAGTGGAGGGCTCCGAAATAATTGCGACCACTTAGGGATCTTTAATGTGCACTGGCATCGCACAGAACACGGGCGCCTTAGCGTTTCGCCGCCATCGAAACGCAGCCGCCGCGGTCAGGTTCGAACCCGAGAACTCCGGATGAGTAGCCGAGCGCTCTAACCACTGAGCCACCGCGGGGGGTCAACTTTAAAGATCCCCAGGTGGTCAAAATTATTCCACAGTCCTCCACTATGGCACCTCTTTCTTCCTTTCTTCTTTCACTCCCTCCTTTATCCTTTCGCTTATGGCGCGGTTCGGCCATCCGAACTAAATTTCATTGTTTGCTCGTGCTAGTGACCCAATGATACAAATAAACAACAAAAACAACAAGCTGGTACTATTTCATTCTATAATCTTTGGGTGCTGCGCTCTACCTCTCTCGTGAACAGAAACAAGGGTTGGGAACGAAATGGCTCCACTGTGGAAAACTACTGACAAACTCTGGTAGCACACCAAACAGGAATCATCAAGATAAAAGAGTAAAATAGCAAAGAGAAAACACTCGCACCAGCATTGTACAAGCGCCCACGCATTTCGAGATATGATCGTCGTTCACAGCTGTGTCGGGCTCACGTGACCGTGTCACTGTTCATATGATCTCGATATTGCCCACGCTTCGATGCGCACCTTGGATAGCGACACGTTGTCCTCAGTGGCTAACGAACAGGGTTTGGATTCATTGGCCTCTCAGTGACGCAGAAAAGATAAACTGTGATGAGGCCTACGCATAAGTACTAGGAGTATCTAGGAAGGCAGTGAAAGAAATATGAAAATGTTGTAGCTGCTCACCGCGGCAGTTGCACGGCTCCAGAAGCGGCTGCTTGCGGCCGCCGAAGAAGCAGATGCGGCACATGGGCTCACCATCGCTGCTCAGGCTCAGCGAGGAGTCGGCCAACGTGTGGCCGTCCAAGTCGCACACCGATGAAGTCGAGTCGTGGCCAGTAGTTGAGGACCCAGACTCCTCATCCAAGAAGGACCGTGACGAACCCAAGTCTTCCTTTGCGGCCGACTCGACGTCCAGACTAACTTCCATCACCCCACAAGTCGAGGCTGCCGAGGCCGGCGAATGAAGGGCCGCGGGGGCGACCTCACTAATCAGGGCTTCGTCCACTTCCAGGACCACGCTCTCTTCCTTGATAGGGCTCATGACGACAACCATGTTGGAGAGAAGCCGCTCTTGCCTTCTGGACTGCCTAGCTTCGGGCCTACAGTAGCGTTTGCTTGAGCCCGTGTTGACAGTCATAGGGCGAAGAGCGGAAGCGTGGACCGTCGTTCGCAAGGTAGATTTGCGGACGCCAAGACGTGGCAAGTTCTGTTTTGCTTGCGGCGTTCTTCTTCTTCTTTGACCGAACAACTAATGACGCATGCATTGGTAATCGTCGTCGTCTTCCTTCGAGTGGCTGTTCCAGTGGCTTGCCCTGCTGGCCCCCATCCCTGCGCGCCTTCGCTTTGGTTTATACCTATAGAGTTTAATAAATGGCCAAAGCGCAGCGTTCAGTAGATGCGTTCTGTGCACACGAGCGCTCGCGCGCCCTTCTTGTGCCACTAGCAGCCTGACAAAAGGTAAGAGGGTTTTCCAATGTTCGCCGGAGGACGCGAAAATGGCGGTGCGCACGGCGCGTGCCTCTTGAGCTCGTGTTTGTGTTACTATAAAGTTCATTATTCAATGTTAGCGAGCTTGCTAGTCAGCACATGTTATCTGTATTCTGATATACTACATCGCTAGCAATGCTATGCCGAAAAAAGCTCGCTTTGAAATCAGAAAGCCTATTTTTTAAAAATCGTGTGAAGTGTTAGGTGAAACATCCTTTATAATTAATTTATTTTAAGTAGTCAGCCCAGCAAGAAAACACTTAATATTCTCTACTACATATTTTTCTTACATATTCGCTGTAACGAAACCCTCTTAAACTGCCCTTATCTCGCATTATCTGCAATTCCTTTTATTTTTCTTTGTATTTTGTGCTTTGAAAATTTTCTTATTTTCAGCCGTCCCCTTCTTTACTTTTAATCGATGTAACTTTCATGTTTAAGCGGCCCGGTTCGGGATACTTTTCATTCGATTTAATAACTCCTGCCATATTAATTGCTTTTTGGGGAAAGGACATGGCGCAGTATCTGTCTCACATATCGGCGGTCACCTGAACCGCGCCGTAAGGGAAGGGATAAAGGAGGGAATGAAAGAAGAAAGGAAGAAAGAGGTGCAAAAGTGGAGGGCTGCCGAATAACTCCTACCGCCCGGGGATCTTTAATGTGCACTGTCTTCGCACGGCACTCGGGCGCCTTTGCGTTTCGCCTCCATCGAAACGCGAACCGACCTCGTCGGCCGGGAAAAAAAATACGAAGAAAAAATGTCTGAGCCTGCTTACCTGTAGGAATGCGAAAGCATTGAACTGTCTAGAAAGTGGGTTGTTGTTGTTGTTGCCTGAAAAGATGATGGCACATACCGACGGTGGGGGATTGGCCAGGGTTTGGTGCAGGTCCATACAGGGAATGTCTAATCCAAGTGAATCTCAACCGGCTTATCAATTAAGATGATTGGGAGTGAAAAGGAAATCCTTAATTTGATTGAGCATGAGGAAATCGAGTTGTAAATCAAGGAAACAAAGCTGTGCGAGTAGAAATACTAATGTGAGGATTGATAAGAAAGCAAATAATTTTGAGAGAAGGAAATTTAAAAATAAATAAATAAATCTAGAAATTAACACAAAAATCTCCCGATTGCACTGATATACTTGTGTAGTAGTTGGCACACTTGCCAAATGGCATGCCCTTTGACGGTTGCACCGAATGAGAGGAGGACGGGAAGAGTAAACGGCAGTCCTAATTGAGCGAGCGGATTTACCAAAAACTGAATTCTCTGCTGTTTAAACCGCCGGCAGTAGAGGATGAAATGATCTATGGATTCAACGTCCCCGCATGACGCGTGGGTTTTAAGGCGAAAGCCTTTAATGGCTCATGACCTGAGACCTGGTCCGGTCTCAGGTAGAGGACCCACTGCTAAGCGCTGGAAGGATGTTATAAATTTGCACATCTTAAGGCTGAACTAGGACTTGCAGAAACGTAACCAGTGAAGCATGGAAGCGAGGCCAGCGGACACTGCCCTCGCTTTCTGTTGCTGGCTACAGAAAATGAACAGAATTTTGTGTTGCTGGCAACAGAAAATGCTCGGTGAACCTAGATCGCGATGGATATATACTGAAGTACGTCTGCGCAGTTAAAAACTCGTCTGAATATGAGAGGGCGAATGCGGGCGTCAAGGTAAAGCAGATTGGTAGCCACAAATTTTGGAAAATCAAGGCACATGCGAAGCACTTCTCGCGCCAGAAGGACGGGGGGACGAAGATTGTGAGCAGCCGAGCCAAAAAAACAACACAGATTCGAATTCGAGGTTGTGTCTGATATGCATTACGAAAATCATTAAAGCTCATCTCTCCGCATTCCGGAGCAGTTACCACACAACCTATGCAGCTTGCCCATGGCGTAACCCCTTTCAGGTCGACATGGTCAATGAGAGGGCATCCCGTGAGATTGCCGACATAAATGAACGACAGATATTTTAGAGATTCAACCTAAGGAATTGGTTGAAGTTGATATCTGAGACAACAACAGGACCTGTATAAGGAAAAACTTTAGTAGGGTTGAATGAATATACTCAAAGGTCGAGCGGTAGCATTTTGGCAATTACACGGGCCAAATTTGAAGGCCGCAATCGTTTTCGGCACGTTCAATTATACTTCGACATCGATTTTGGCCCGAATCAGTCAAAGTGACATTATAGGGATGCCCCAGCCAAATTTTGGCAATGGCCAGGGAAAAATTTGCAGGTCGCCATCGTGCTGGGCACGTTCAGTTATGGTTTGACATCAGCCACGGTCCAAATCAGCCAATGTCAGTCTCTCAAAGTCAATCTGTTGCTATGCTGTGCTTCTCAAGGTTAAATCAAGAACAAGTCAGACTCTGAATAATGAGCGACTTTTGTGTTGCGTAGAGCTACTACTCTAAAACAAGGACAGCGCCTTTTTAATATTTAACGCGAGGTTAAAACTACTCTAGGATTGCTCTACAGTACTCGGATACGATTGCAAGAGATCGTAACAGAGAGTATGTCAGGCGCAGCCGCATCATACGCAAAGTGATTCGCATAGGCGCAAGGGCGAGCAATGCGATGAATAGGAATAGAACTGAGTAGTAAAATCAGCAGCAGCATTTGTAGGAGTGGTAGTATGTCAGACAATTAAGAGCCCTCCCGTCTTTCAGTTAGGTTAAGGGCCCTGCGGATCTTTCTAAGTCAGAAGCACAATGTACTGTCCTCGTTCCTGACTGCTACCGTACTTGTTCTAGCTAAAAATGTCGACAGCTGATACATTCTCTACAAATTCAGTCTGCTTACTCGCACGTGCATTCTTTATTTCTCCAGCAATGGAGCTCACTGCCCACAAAGAGAACGACGAAGCTTAGTGACCCTCGAGCGGCCTTCGAGGATTGGCGCAGGTACGTACGGCCATTATTTTGGCATCTTATTCGGATCCTTGTGATTCTGTTTGTTGTACACGCATAAAACATTGAAACACAGATAGCGCCGCAGGGGCTGATACCGCAGTTCTTCACAATGGAGAATCCGCTTCATTGGAAACGCTGAGCAAAATTCTACGGCAATGTGTGAAACGCTGTCACTGCGCAGCTATTGCGTATGAAGTGCCAGTCAACATTTGCGCCTGCTAATGTGCTTTTATTGTGGAGAAATTTTGTTGCCTTAATTTTCCGCCCATGAATATCGTCGATGGCAAACTTGATCTTCCTGCCTTTGAAAGCTTCTCTTTACTACTCCCTATGGAATATTTTCTTTTTTGTGGATTAGGTTGAGCTACTGATTTTTTGGCATCTCCGTGAAACGCTGGAAAGAAGACGTACATGCCCTCTTACTAAGCGCTCGCGACACTGCACACATGCGAACACAAGCGTTATTTGGTTGTTTTATAAACGTGCTAAATGACATGCAGTCCTTTCCTCTCAGCTTGTTTTTTTATGTTGAGCGTTAATTAGCGATATTTTTTTTGCCACAGTTCTGGACAAATTTCTGGACAGGGCATTATTCAGGTGGAGTCTGTTTGCATAGCCAGTCAGCGAAGAATGATTGCTGAATTGCAAGTAGGTGCCCAGCAATATTTTTTTCGTAACTCATAATAAACATGCAGGCGGACTTGGCTTTCTTTCGTCTGTTCGCTACTGCCGTGGCGCTTAGCAAAACAGACAGTGAGCAGCAAATGTGAGTAGTAGACAACGGACAGGCAGCACACACCGCGCGTTAAGTCAGATGTTTGAAAGTGTGCTTGCAGTCCAGCCAGTAAAAGAGGTTGACTTGCTGCGTCTCTGGAGTAGACGCTACTTGTGTGAGCCGTCAGCCTGCACACCCGCGCATTTCACTCGTGAGGAGAGCTTACGCATGGATGCTATCGACCCATGCTCAAATCGTTTCTTGAAATGGATGAAATGTTATGTGCGGATAAAAGTGAGAGCGTTCTGCTCGTTCATTGGAATCGTAGACAAGAACAAAGACTTTTTATGGAAACTTTCGTAGGGTAATTTTGTTTCGATCGATGTGTAAAGCGGTGAACCGGCGGACCGCAAATCAGGAGGCTGGATCACTAGATCCAACCAATGGAAGCGCAGATCATGCATGCAACAGAACTGCCTCTTTTAAGGCACTGCACGCGTCGGCGCACGCGGACACTGAATTTACTGTGACGCAAGCGGCGTGTGTAATGGGCTCTTTGTTTTGAGTTTTTAACCTTTATATTTTGGAGAACAAAAGTCAATAAAGGTGTTATGCCTTCAGCGTTGATTTCTACAGTTTCTTCGCGAGAGCTTTTCTCTCTTGGGAAGGCGCCAATGCCCTTTAATGACATCAGATTAGTTGCGCCTTCCTTCATGCTATCCACACCTTTCGATTGACATTACATTGCAGGACAGTATTGTAATTATTGGACATTAGAGAATGAAAGTTAGCTTCATAACCCGGGGAATTCTTTCAGGACCATAACTTTGATTCAGGCATATCGTGGGTTAGTAGGGAAGCCCGGAGAAGTTTTTTTATTCTAAACATCGCCACGTAGCATGGGTCTAAAGTGTTTGTTGTACCAACGCAGGGAGCCGAAAGTTTCCAGCCAGGCATACCGCCAAATCCAGGGCAAACAGCGCCGCCGCTGCAGGAACCAGTAAACGAGCGACATGAGCACGGAGGAACCTTTCGCGTGCGAGTCGACCACAACTGTGGCGGTGGAGATGTCGCCGGAACCGCAAGACGCGGAAGAGGGCGCCGTGCACGGAAGTGCCAGCAGTCTGTCCGTTGGTCCGGCGTGCAGGATCTGCTTCCGAGGATGCCTCGAAGAAGCGCTCGTGGAACCTTGCAAGTGCCGAGGTAGGTAGCGGAACGGCGTTCATTTAGGCCTGTTGTCATCAATTTAGAGCCCACTATGGGGCCCCTTTAGCACCACTTTGTGGGGAGTCTTTTGCAGCATTAAACTCGTCCACTCTATTGAATCTCTTCCCTTCATACCCTCCTGGGGTGCCTGGCTGTTGTAGCCTAACTGGAACACCAGCTCGTCCAGCTCAACCCAGGGCAAACTGAACTGAGGGATTGATTTGTGCTCTTCAAGGAAGTATAGCTCTTGGTCCCGAGCTTTGGAGCGATGGGGACGACAGTTTCTGTGGACTTCAAGGAATTTTGGAGAGTTGATCATGAAAACGATCCGCGCTTCACAGCCTTCAGTCAAAAGCTTTGGTCGTCTTATTTCCGACAAAGCCTGTAGTAGTGCAGTGTTTCTAAAACGTGCGACACGGATATTATGATTCGTGAAGAGATCTTAAGTCTCAGGACTGCATACTTGTTTTAATTGAGCTCGTACAGAATATTACAGAAAAGTAA